>JZKD02S1727506.1:549603-589144 GCA_000966675.3 Picea glauca
ACCTGGAGCCTTGTCCTCAAGAGTGAGTGCTTGCTTTTCTTCCAGGTCTCCTTCACTCAAGTGACGAGTGCTTTCTTCAACCTATCTTTTGTACTAAGACAATACGCTATCTTGATAGAAGGTTAGGTTAGAGGATAAGCTCTATGATCAAATTTTAATTCTTCTAATATTTTGATCATAGCTTCAACATGCAACACTGATAATTTCATAACAAATAGATTCATATTAGAATAATCACACCTGGGTTGCATCATTCCTCTGAATGTGTTGGATCTTGAGATCCTTTTGGATCTATGGAAAAAGATCCCTTCTCTTGCAAATACTCTTAAGGGTTTAACCATTAACCATATGTGAGTACATACCTTGGATAGCATTTGTAGGTAGTGGCTCCATCTGGTAGCAATGGTAATCATTACCAAAAACTTCAAGAGTGATTACAACTAGTTTTACGGCTGCAACTGCAACAGGTACTGCAACTAGTTCTGAGACTGCAACTGCAACTTAGGGTTTTATGAGGAAACCTTAATTTTTCAAACTTCAAATTTTGAAATTCTGATCCAGGGGATAGGTGTGTTGAGCTAAGGCGAGTTAGCTAGTGTAGTCATATTTTCAAAAATCCAACTTTTACCCCTTCAAATATGATCTGCAGATTTCTAGACTAGTGCTTCTGGTTTTCTGGTACTTTTGGTACTCTGGTACTTCTGGTTTTCTGGTAGTTATGGTACTCTGGTACTTTTGGTACTCTGGTTTTCTGGTACTTTGTGAAACTAGGGTTTCACTTTCCAGGAGATATAGCCACTGAAAAGGTGCGCTCTAAGTGCCAAAATGACCCTTGGGGGAGGGCGCAACTTTCTAGGAGGTTAGGGAGCTAAAAAGAGATACTTTTTCAAAACCCTAATTTTTGGGTACGGTAACAGTGACATTTTTCCTCTTACAAAATATGCTTCCTTCAGGTTGGCTCTGATACCATGTTAATGTTTATGCCATTATTATAGTTCTTTGAATTTCAATAGATAAGAGCATAATAATAACAAGATCACTGAGAAATACACATTCACAAGAGACACAACATTTATCCTAGGAAACCCTCTAGGGGAAGAAAACCCAGCAAAACTTCCTTATCATAAATAGCTTAAACAATGTTCAAGAGATAACTCAAACCAATACATATAGTCCTCCCCAAGAGATGTGCCACTCTTCTTCTCCTCTCTCCAACTGGTAATTGCAGCTTGCCTCATAAGATAATGAGCAAGTGATTTGTGTGTTTGAAGAGAGGCGCTAGCCTCTTATTTATACAAGACTGGCACATGTGAAAGGTCACAACTGGCAGGGCCAACCTCTCACTCTGGGTGGGTAAACCCACCTTTAATTAATTCTGGGTCTTCCATGATAACTGTTGGAGCCAACTTCTTATTCTTCCCTTTGTAATTGTCTGATGACCAATCCGCAAAAGGGGATTTGGTCCTTATAAAATTACCGACATGATTAATGCACAATGGGGATTAATCCAATAACAATAATAATGATAATGACATGATTAATATGCAATGGGGATTTAATCCAATAATAATAAGAATGCTCTTCACAGTTACATTATTTCAACATTTGTTTGGGTTTAGGGAGGTTTGATGCACATGTTTGGGCATTTTAATTGTTAGATGTGATTTGTGTATTATGATGCTTGTGAATTGTTATCCCCATTTTGTGGATAAATAAGGATATGATGTCTGGAGGACCTCAGGTTGCAGATATGGAGTGTCGAGAGACTACATGACCAGAAATACCCTTTGCACAGATGGAAAACCCACTCACCACCACAGATAGTCACAGGTTTACATATGGTATCCACCACACTAGTTGGCTTTCGGAAGGCAGTGGGCATTGCTCCATGAAGTACAAGTCAGTATTATGGTGAGCATCATTTCAATATTTAATCCATTTGATTATGTTGTATCTTATATTTCTCTAGATTTCATGATATGTGATTGGACATTATGCCTTTTTACCTACTTCACCTTGGTGGTTGATATCGTGCACTAGTAAGTGGTTTTCCTTGGGGATGGGTTTGCTACTGGTAACTCCCTTAATGAGAAATCACACTATTATCAATCATAATTAACACTTTCCATCATTATTCCCCTCCATTTCCTTATCTCTTGGGATTTTAGGGTATATTGACCCAATAAGGGGTTGTCCCTCATTCTATGGGAAGAAGGGGCTAAAGGATGAGAGGGGTTGGTTTTGGGTAAAGGATAAAATTATTATATAAACCTTCCAGATGCTTCACCCATGGATCACCCAAGAAAGAAATGAAACACTTATGTTTGAATAAAGGGGACCCACAATATAATAAAGAAATGTGTGAAAGGTTAGTTGAAGGATATGAGGTCTCATCACGATCTGACCTATCACTTCCATGTATATCTAGTGGTATTACATTGTCATCATCAGGTCACCAAACAAAGGCAATGACTCTTAGTTGCATGGATGAGAGAAAGGGGATCTCATCACGAGCCAACCTTCTCATTTTAATTAGGTATTGTTGGGTGACATTTCCATCAATTGGTCACCACGCTAGGGAAGTGACCTTCAATCTCTCCTTATGCTATTATGAAATAAAATATAAAGAAATAAATATAAAAGGAAATTGATGGGATTGGAAAAAATGCATTGCGAATGAAGGTACCACACAACCTCTACAGATACACCCATGAATGAGACACTATGTCCCCTTGTATTTCATGATGATCCCTATTCCCATTGAGTCTTGACCCCAACCACTTCATCCAATTTACATGTCTTAGAGAGGGATCTCTTGGAAACTCTCCTTGACCTAGGGAAAGATCTACCCAATAGGACACCTCGTCAACCCTCCCATATTCAATATTGACAAGTCCCATAGTGTCTTTGAGTTGTTAATTATTTGATATAATGATCTTTAATGTACATGATTAGATGGATTATTTATTGATTGGATTCACTTATCATGATGTTATGACTTGAGATCCTTGGAGGGCATGCTCATTTGTCTTTGCATGACCTAGTTGGTGGAAAGTTTTGGGAGAACAAGCCTAGCTTGGGATTCCATGGGGATACAAGCACACAAGTTGGATACCAGGGGCCCGCATGTGGAATGAGAGAGATCAGAATTGGAATACCTTGATGATGACATGGAAAACCTCGTCCACCCCTTGATTTCCAAATAATTTTCCTAGGACGGAAAAAATGTTCCACTTTTGAGCTTGACATCATGATCTCGGGGGATAGGGCATGGTGGTGAGGTGCCACTCTTTTGACACATGGACGTTTTAGCAGGAGAAGGGTATTCACCATGATAATATTTCTTATATTCTTGAAATATGGAATTTGGAGGCCTATCCATGCTTCTCCAACACCAATGATTTTCTCAAAGTGGAAAAATGTCCCCTAAAGGGGTGACATCCTCCTAAATTAGGGTTTTGTTTGTGAAAAATGTGAAATTTTAAGTGAATTTTTTAACATTACTTTTTTAAGGGGGAAATATTAGGGTTGTTGACCCCTAATATTGTGGTTTACTCCTTAATTTGTGGACAAACTATGTTAGCTACATTTTGTATAAATAGAGATCATTATATCTCATTTTGAATCATAACTCTCCCGCTTGTGAGAGGACTTGGTCTGAAATTTTTGGCTATCTTGCCTCATTTATATTTTTTTCACTTGTGTATGGCTATACTTATGAATGGTTGATGGATGAATTGATGCGATAGACTTGGAAGGATATTTTATTTATATTGTGGTGGATTATCTTGGCATTTTTCCTTGAATTGGTATGTTTTTTAATTTTCTTTCTATCATTTTTTTCAAGTCAAGGTTATTGTGCTAGGAACTAGGTGGGAAGTATTAGAGCATACACACACACCTTATTCTTCATCACTTTATGCTTCATCTTATTGATTTTTTAAGGGTTTGATAAGATAAGTATAAGGGCATACACCCTCTTAGCCTAAACCATAGCCTAGAGAAACTTGCCTTGGGAAATAAAAGGGTTTACACCCCTAAGGAGGTAGATTCTCTAAGCTGATTTTGACTCAATTAACCCAATAATAAAGGCACTAGTCATACTTTTTTTCATTGGATATATTAAATCATTGCCTTGGGAAATGTAATTTTTGACCTTTTGAAACTTTTCTTTCTTGAGGTTGATTTGCCTCATTGAGAGGATTTTTTCCCCATTAGGGCATCCTCTCTCTCCTAATACTCTAATTTCAGTTATAAAGTTTAAACTACAACCATTAGGGATGCATAACCCTAGCTATTAACACTCTCAAAACAACTAAACTAACCCTAGACTACCTCTCTAACTTTGCTCATTTACCCTACTAAATAGGGCACATCTTTTGGGCTAGTTCTTGACAAGTTTTCATGGTTGATTTTTTTGTTTCATGCCACTGAATGTTACATCCATAAGGCTAGAATTTTCTGCAAGAAACACATGTTTACAAAAACCATCTTATCTAGATATTTATATGCTTATTTTAGATGTTTAATTTTCTGATATAAGATGATATCTACTACTGAAAATTAGGGACAACAAGATTAACTTTCTGATCCAACTAACATATATCATTTCAAAGTGTCTTTTCTTGTGTCTTGGGAAGGTACAATCATGTGGAGAAATACTATACCTATGGGGAAAAAAGTACTCGACTTGCAAGGCATCTCTCCCTACCATTTTATTCCACTTAGATTTGACCTCTAGGGGATTCGCTTCCATTTCCCTCCATCTCTATCTCAATCCCCCTAAGGTCACTAGGATCACCTCCCTAGAGTGACCTAGTCACCCTTGAAGTGTGGGACCTACATCGAGGTGAAATTTGGTGTAGGATTCCTAAGTTGTAGAACTTTCCTTGTAGTTGGGTCGAGATTTTCCCAACCTACAACTTGTGCTATAACATTTCAACGCCATTGTTAGTGAGGATTTTAAATCCTATTCATACCCTAAGGACACTTTGGTAAGATATCCCAAAGACTTTACCTTAGCTTACCTGAAGAATCCACCCGAGGAACATTCCCTTTCCACCTTTCTTGATGAGTTCATTTTGAAAATCATCTGGCGACTCCACCTTCCCATAACCTTTCTTTCCCCAAAAATTTTCCCCCTGGGAGGTTCAAGCCTTTTAAGGTTTACCAAAGAAGGCCTCCTCTCAAGTATCTTGTTGCTAAAATCCTTTTCCACAAATCCCTTCTCCTTGATCCAATGGCTCGCCCTTGGGAAAGAGACCTCTACAAACCCCTTAACATGACCAATATCCAAGGTTACCATAACCAGATGCCAACATATGTCAACAAGTGGTTGCCAAAGTTCCTAGGAAACAATGTGATAATTGTCAAAGACCACATTTATGTCATGGTCTAAGATATGGACAATGCAAGTATTGATCACGAAGATGTGGCCATGAGACTATTCACTTCATCATTGACTGAAGAAGATCTTGATTGGTTCAGAGGACTTCATGATAATCATGCCACGAACTATGATGGATTTTCCTCCTTATTTAAAATAATATGGTCGAGAAAAGTAGAAGGTGGGACACTTGGAACTCAATTCAATCAAGTAAAGAAAAAGGAGAATGAAATGGTAAAGGAATTAATTTCAAGATTTGACAGGTTGTATAATAGAATTTCAACATATTGCCATCCTACAACATCATCAATTTGTCTCCTTTACATGAATTCCTTTGAATCTCAGTTCCGATACATTCTTAAATATAAAAATCCCACGTCATTGGCATAGGATAAATAATTCAGTATCGACATTGAAGAGAAGCTCCTTGATTAAAAAATAGAACCTTTTCAGTATCCCCGCAACAAGATAGAATCAAGGACAAAGGTTTCCAACAACATTGTTCCCGATCTGATTGCTCTCCTGAATCAGAAGATAGACCAAATTAATACTCAGTTTGTTCAAGTGGAGAATCAACTTATGAACCGTATGAATACAGTGGAAAGAAATCAATATTCTCCCAAAACTTAGTTTTCCAAACAACATAGATATGCCATTGGTTGGAAACCAAGACCTCAACAAGAGGCAAGAGTGTCGAACCCTTTGAAACCTATTAGGATAGTTGATATAGAATCTTTGTGTCTCCCATGGAAAGAACCCCACAGGGAAGATGAGTGTCGCTAACAATACAAAGATTATCCTGACGATATAAACTTCATGATTTGAAATATCAAGAACAGATCAATAAAGCGAGAAGAACATGATAAAGAGAGGGGAGAGTATGGGTATTAAATAAACTAATAGATGATCAGAAGAAGGAATCAAGGAGGAGGGAAATTCTAACCTACAGAAGAAAAAATGCTTCATCCCCTCCATTAAGTCCTGATACGCTTCTTCCAATAGCAAAAAAGTTGGTTCCATCACCTCCACAACTGATATGTGAGTTTCTTCCTAAGACAACTCCTTTAGATGAATTTCAGTTGAATATCGATGTTGCAAAAATGTTTTGAAAACTGAATATGACGGTCCCAGTGAAAAATATGTGTAAGATCCCTTCAGTAAAAAGGGAAATTTTGAAATTATTATAGGTGCCAGTCGAAAAGGAGGATCCTCTAATCATGTTAAAAACTATGTATCTTGATCATCCAAGGGAAAAAAACCCTCCGTTCTATCTTTAATTAGGCATGAAAGACCTCCATTTGAACCACTGCATGCCTAATTCAAGGGCCTCCACAAATGTCATATCATTGAAGGTAATGAAACATATTGGTTTTAAGACATCCCAACCTTATGGAAAATGTGGTATTGATTCTAGAAAGGTCAAAATCCTCGGGGTATGTGAGGACATTGAGGTTTTGTTGATTGACTTCCCACATATCAACATTCTCATGGACACAATAGTGATCAACATTCCAAATGCTTGGGGGATGATTTTATATGGAAGTTGTTCTACTACTCTTGGGGGTTTCCTTAGCATGGATATCACCCATGCACACATTCCTATGAGGGATGGAACTTTTCAAATACTATACAATCGAGAGAACTATAATAGACACATGATGAATCCTGATGGTCCTAATTATTCCAACGAATGTGATTATGATGTACTCCCACAAACCATTGATTATGATCCATCTTAGATACCTTTTATGAAGGAGGAATCCATATACAAACTTCTTCCATGGAAAAATCAATAAAAAGTCAAAATTGCAAAATACCATGGGAAGGAGCCAGGGTCTATCCAAATTTTGAAGAAGGAAGAGAAGAAAAAGGAAGAAATCATAAAAGATATAGTCTACAAAGAGCCTCCATACAATGAGAATACACCTTGCATAAATTTAAATGAAGGAATTCTTGTGCTCATGTGGGACAAAAGAAAGGGCAAGCCCATATATGAAAATAAATATAGCAATTCATGGCTTGGCCCTTACATAATCAAGAATAAGTTTGACCAAGAAAGGTACTATCTGACATCATTGGATGGGAGAAGGATGCCATTACTAGTATATGGGTCTCTTCTCCAACCTCACATCCAAGTCACATGACTTATTTAGGGCACATGCCCCAGGTAAGTAGGTAAGTTATTTTTATTCCCTGCATTTTCATTATGATTTCTCATACTAGTTTAGAAGCATTTCATTTTACTCTACTTTCATATTGATTTCCTGCTTAGCTTAGAATTTTTTGACAAATGTCAAAATTTAATTTTTCTAGCTTAGTTAGTTTTGATTATGATGATATGAGAACAAGGATGAGTAGGTCATCCTGCACTTGACAGTTTGATGTTTCCTTGCAGGCACAGTTCTACCAGGAGATGTTGCGGTTCTCATGCACTCTACGATTAGCACATGTCCCCGAGTAGGAGCCAAATGTTATCCCCATTTTGTGGATAAATAATGAGATGACATATCAAGGACCTCAGGTTTCAGATATAGAGTGTAGAGATACTACATGACCAACAATACCCTTTTCACAAATGGAAAACCCACTCACCACCACAGATGGTCACAGTTTTACAGATGGCATCCACCACACCAGCTTGCTTCCGAAAGGAAGTGGCCCTTTCTCCATGAGGTACAATTCAGTATTATGGTGAGAATCATTTCAATATTTAAGCCATTTTATTATGTTGTATCTTATATTTCTCTATATTTCATGATATGTTCTTGGACATTATTCCTTTTTCCCTGCGTCACCTTGGTGGCTAACATTTTGCACTAGTAAGTGGTTTTCCTTAGGGATGGGTTTGCTACTGGGAACACCCTAATTATCCATCATACCGTTCTCGACCATACTTACCACTTTCCATCATTATTCCCCTCCATTTCCTTATCTCTTCGGATTTTAGGGTATATTGACCCAAGACGGGGTTGTTCCTCATTCTATGGGAAGAAGGGGATAAAGGCCCAGTGGGGTTGGTGTTGGATAAAAGATAAAATCATTATATAAACCTTCCATATTCTTTTCCCAGGGATCACCCAAGAAATAAATGAAACACTTATCTTTGAATAAAGGGGACCCACAATATAATAAAGAAATTCTTGAAAGGTTAGTTGAAGGATAGGAGGTCTCATCATGAGCTGAACTATCATGTCCATGATTATCTAGTGGTATGACATTTTCATCATCCATTCAACAAACCAGTGAAATGGATATCAGTTGCATGGCTGAGAGAAAGGGGGTCTAATCAAGAGACAACCTTCTCATTTCCATTAGGTGTTTTTGGCTGATATTTCCATCATGTAGTCAGCATGCCAAGGTGGTGACCTTCAATCTATCCTTATGTTATTATGAAATGAAATATAAAGAAATAAAGATAAAAAGAAATTGATGGGCTTGGAAAAAGTGCATTGTGGATGAAGGTACCACACACCCTCTACAAAGGAACCCATGAATGAGACACTATGACCCGTTGTATATCATGATCCCTATTACCATTGAGTCTTGACCCCAACCACTTCATCCACTTTACCTGGATTATAAAGGGATCTCATGGAAACTCTCATCGTTGGAGTTACTTCACACACACATAGGATTTATTTTTCCTAAGGTTATTTATATGTTTATTAGTCATTATTCAATTTCCTATATTTTAGGAAGAATATTCCTCTAGGGAGAATATTCTCTTCATTTCATACTTCAGTTTGATTAGTTGAGTGGAGTCTAGATGCCACATTGTTATTATCACCATGCATCATTGAAATCATCACCAACTAATGCACATTTTCCTTGGGATCATCAACAGACTAGTGCATTATTCATGATTCCCTGATCTCCTCCTCACATCACTCTATTTCAGTCAATTAACCAAATATTGATAGACTAGTTAACTTTGCTAGGTGGTAGTTCACTACCGTAACTTCCTGAGAGACTAGACTAGGTGGAAATTTACTCCCGTAACTATTGGTGTTTGTCCAGATCACTCTAGACCACCACTATGGCACATTGGATTCTCCTCCAGTGCACATTGGTTGAGTTATACATAGTATATCATTTGTAAATTATTATTCATTATTTTGGTTAATGAGAATTCTTCCATTCTTTCTCTCCTGCTTATCTTTTCTTCTATTTTCTCTACAACTGTGTATGTCAATTCCAAGATAGATATATTATGTGTAGGTTCAATACATTTACATGGTATCATAGTCGACAGACTGCTAGGTGAAATACACACCAAATTATTTTTGAAGGTACCAAAGATTGAAGACAGCGGGAAAATGGAATTTCCAAAAGAATTCATTCTTATGAAGTAGAACATGATAATGCATATTCGAAGAAGAGGGTTGTATAGGTTAACCATGAACATAGTGGTAGAACCAACATCATCCATAGAGAAATACAAGTATCTAAATCGAATGGATGAGGCATTCAAAACAATTTCCAGTCTCATTTCTCTTGAACTCCTCTTTCACATATCCTCCTGTAAAACCCCCAATGAAGCCTGGACCACCATGGTAATGATTTTTGGAAAACATTATGAGATGAGGGGACACATGCTCGAGGTGAAATTTCTCACATTGGATCCAAAAATCTTCGACAATCTCCAAGATTTCTTTACCAAATATAAGGATTTGTTGTCGCAACTCAAGGCTTGCGGGGTTGATAAATCTAAGGAGGAGAAACAAATGGTTCTCACCATTCTCTCCAAACTTTGTCCATAATACTCAATGTTTGTATCCACATTTCATTCAGTTATATTCTTCTCTAGATCCACCTGGAAGATTCCTTCTCTTGAGGACTTTATCGAGTCTTTAAAACAAGAGCAAAACAAGCTCATCAGCATGGGAAAAATCAAAGGCCCAAAGATGCATGCACTTACTATGCAAGATTATAGAGGTCATCAATATAACAAATATAAATATAAATACAAAAGGAAATCACATGAAAATCTGAAGAAGGAAGGGTACTCAAAACCATTCAACGATGCCTCCAGATCCAAAGGTGGAAAGGGAATAAAAGGGGATAAATGCACTTAATAACGTAAAGGATTCCTTCTAGAATCCACTTGTATACATAAATAGATAGATATAATGACCCAAATAATTCAATAAAACAACCTTGGAGATCGCATCCCTGAGGATTCCAAGAACAAGAAGACATAAGATCAAAATCCCAAGAAAGGAAATTCTATCCATGCTTTGATTCCCATCAACTCCTCTCCCGATGCTTGGATTGTAGATCCAATTTCATCACATCACATGGCTTCCACAAAAGATTTATATTCTTAATTGGATGAATGAAAAGGTCCTCCTATTATGATGGGGGATAACTCTCCATTCAAGGTCACCAAAAAAGGAATAATTGAACTCACAAATGAAATCTTCAAGAATGTGCTACACATTCCCAAAATTTCCATCAATCTTCTCTCCGTGTATCAAATGAAAAAATACATTATCAGAAAGAGAGTCATATTCACACCTAATGCAATGGATATCTATGACATTCAAACCAATTCCATGGTTTCTACTGGTGAGGTAAATCATCAATCTAGACTTTACACATTTTCTGAATTTATTGAACTAGATTTTGCATTATTGCTTACCCATGCTAATGAAAGAAGTAGGATATGGAAGGAAATGTTCGAGCATTTAAATTTTAGATATATGAAACAAATTAGAAAGAATTGAATGGTTGATGGTATATCCAACATCCACTTCTTCAAAAGAATTTTTGAGGGATGTGTTCTTGGAAAACACCCTCAAGAGAAATTCGACAAAGGAAAGACTCAGAGAGCTTCCTCTCCTTTAGATCGGATCCATAGTGACCTCATGGGACCTTTTATGCATCCATCAATCAGTAAAGCAAGGTACATGATCATTTTTTTTTATTATTTATCACACTTCACATGGATTTACTTTCTCAGGAAAAAATCAGAGGTCTTTCAACACCTCAAAGATTTCAAATCCCTTGTTGAGAAAAAGTCAGGAAAAATAATCAAAATAATCTGAAATGAAAACGTGGGATATTATGTCAACCATGAGATACATAATATTTTTCATGAGGCAGGGATTTAGTTGTAGCAAATGATTCCCTATACTCTACAACAAAACAAAGTTGTTGAGCGGAAACATAGATATCTAAAAGAGATGGCATATTGCATGCCACATGCAATGTCACTTCCACATATATTATGGGCCAAATCACTTAATTGTGCAACCTACATCAAAAATAGATGTCCACATAGATCTATCAAGGATAATACCCTCTACAAGGCTTGGAGTGACCTCAAATTGGAAGTGACCCACTTTCCAATTTTCGGTTCACGTGCATGGGCCAAGATTCACTCTGAAAAGAGGAAGGAACTTGATCCACAGAGAACAGAGTGTATCTTTGTTGGATACCTCAATGGTGTGAAGGGATACATACTTATTAGTATTTCCTCAGACCAGCTCATCATTGAGCGAAGTGTCCAATTCGGTGAAAGTGTCACACATGTATCTCAGCAACTACATGCATACACCTTAGTTCCTCCACCTATCAGAGATGATGAGCATGCACATGCCAACTCTTATTCATATGAGAGTTCTAATTCAGATGATCCAGATACAAAGTTAGTATATTCAGATGTAAAGTTAGTGCATCCAGATACAGATGTAGAGCTAGAGAAGAGGCCCAAGTGGGCCCATACTACTCTTCAAGATGTATGGCATCTTATCGGTGATCTAGCTGATACTAGGAGGACTGGATCTGATTTCATGGAACCTCCTCTTACACTCAATTCCACTAAACCATTTCCACCTAGTCATATTTTCTTGGTTCATTATTCATATTCGTTGTCTTATGGAGAGGCTGTTGGAAATCCCTATTGGGAATCCTCCATGTAGGAGGAGTACAAATCCCTCCTCGAGAACCAAACTTGGTATCTAGTTCCCCTTCCTTCTGGAAGGAAACTTGTCAGGTGTGGATGGGTCTACATGACCAAGAGAACAACGGATGGACAAATTATCATATACAAAGGTAGAAAATTTCCAAAGGTTTTCAGTAGGTTGATTCAGGAGCATCGTCAGCAAGCACATGTGGAGAGACAAATCAATGCCTTAGCATACCTTTGAATCAATTCAGAATATGAAAGAATAGCATTTCTTGCAAATATTTCTTGAACTGATTGAAAAATGAAGAAGATCAAAACACTTGGGACTGAATGATCATGAATGATCTGGGAGTTTCACTCGTAGAATTTAATGTAATGGTTCTTAAGGGGTAGTTAGTTTCTTTTGAGAAGATAGGTAGTCGGAGGGAACCCTAGGAACCTTCTTGTATATGTAGATGCATTGTATGCCCAAATGAGGCTACTGGAGGAGTATTGTTATTGAATAGGAGGTAACTGCAATTTAGTTAGAAATTCTCAGAGGAGAAAATAGGAGGTAGAATAGTTCTTTGAGGGAGATTGAGAGAGTTGAGACTATGTTACATTCCAACCTACACATATTGTAAAAATACATTTATCTTAATAGAAAGAAACCAGTTTTTCCTGCATATGAACTTTCTATGTGTTTATATGTATCTGATGAATGTTATCTGTGTATGTTTATGTACCTTGTATATGCATGATAGGTTTCATTTGCAGTAGGAAGATATATTTCTATATCTTTGTTGAGTTTTAAATATCATTTTGGATTATTTACATCGTGTAAGGAGTGCACAACAACACATTGAAGGTTTTGTAGCTGGCATAAGGAGTGTGCATATGAACTCTATAAAGTTAGAAAAGAACGTGCCAGGAGGGCGCGCCAGAGTGATAACAACTCAGGGGAAGCCTCTAGGTTGTTGAATAACTTAGAGGATAAACTATGCAGGGGAAGCACAGAGAGACAGAGTCACTGAGAACTCTGTAAGAGATCTTCCAAGTGGGCATTGAGCAAGTGCAAGTGTGCATAGAATAAATCTCTGTCGAGTTCAAGGAGGAGAGTATTAGAGGAAGTTACTCACAAAGTTGTTGAATTCTCTTTAAATCTCTACAAGTGTGCATTAAGAAAAGGTTGTCGAGGAGGTACAAGAATACATTTAAGGAATAAAGGGACTGCAATCTTAGAACTTGAGTAAGAAAAATATCAAAAGAGACAACGCAAGGAGTGCGCACAGAAGTGAATCATTTTTAAGTTCACAAGATGAGGAGGTGTAGTGCAAGTTTTCACATAGAGCACAAGTGTGTGCCAGAGCTGAGGTTGAATTTCATTGTCAAAGCTCAGGAGAATGCTGAGTTGTTGAGAGGGCACCAGAAAAGTCCTTTGAAGGAAGTAGTAGGGCCGAGACCCTTTAGAGTTCTAAGCTAGTTTGAAGTGTAGACGAGATAGCATGAGGAGTGTGAAAGATTTGGACTTATTCCAAGATCTAAAGATTGGGAGGAGAAGCTCAATTCAAGACCCAAGAATTCGGTCTCATAGAAGAAGGTTCAGAGGTCGAAACCTTTGAACACTTGCAAATTTTCCCAAATTCAGGAGAATGAAGAAGCTCAGGAGGAAGAGAAACATTGAATGTCAAATCAACTGCAGGAAGAGATTTGGATCGTTTGATCTATGTTCAGACATCAGAAGGAGCATGCCGAGGAGGAGAACATATCCCAACCATTGGATATGAGTGAGAGGGATTGACATTCGTCGGATCCAAGTAAAGTGCATGAGCCTTAAGTCCTTTGCAAGTGCAAAAGAGAGAGAACTTGTTGAAGTCCCGAAGTCCCGAAGCCAGTCGAGACCGTCCATCGTCTAGGGTGATAGAAGGTGGAATATCTGAGACTCCGGAGCAAAATTACTTTGGGATTTCTCAGACAAGTAGAAAGTGAAAGCACCGAAGATCCAAAGGCCGAAGTAGATCCTAGTCATTGGTCACCAGGGGGTATGTGTCAACAGATTTGAGACTTCGGGGAAGGTCACTTCGGAGGATTTCAAGGGTGGACTATGAAAAGCTCCTGAAGTCCCAAAGGATGAAGTAGATTTCAACCATTCATTGTGAAGGATACATGGTGATATATCAAGAAGTTCGGAGGCCTAACACTCTAAAATAAATTTGACAGGTGTTATAGCAAGATTTGCCTCACCATTGATATCTTGCATAGAGGGCCTTTTTCCATTTCCCTATGCAGACTTGTCATCCCTTTTTAATAAATCCAGAGCCAAAAAAATACATTTTCCCACTTATACCCTCCCTATTTGCTTTACAATATGTGTATACGCTGGCTACTCCACTACAGCCCGTGTACATCAGGATTTGTGCCAGAAAATACAAAAATGAAGTCGGGTTTACATGTCACAACATGAGATCTTTGATCCCTATCCTTCCATATACTGGAAATGTTATGACTTGGCCCTTCGGTTGCATCCTGAAGGATATAAAAGCACAATTCTGAGCTATGGAAAAGAGGTGAAAGAATTCAACTTTGAGATCAAAGTTACTCTCGAGAAATTACTTCATATTGAGTCTGCATCCCTTTGTCCCTCAAGTCTAAACACAGTGTTCATCCCCCAAGATCTTTCCCTATTGTTGAGAGAACCTCATTGTCTCTCTCCTATCAGCTTGCCTTTGGTGGAGGATTTAAGTGGTGGAGGCCCAGTTGGAAGGAACTTGGTTCCTTGGTTTCGAACCATGCCGACACAGAAGTTTGTAATGTTGTCACTTTTGCTGATAAATTATTAATAGAAATACTCCTTTCCCGTCCTATTGGTATCGTGAAAATATATGATTATTATCCATGGGAATGTTTGTAATGTTTATTAATGGATTATGCTATCTAATGTGCTAACCCCTTTATACTGTCACCATGTACTTTCTATGCTCATTTGTTAAGAACTTATTGCAGGTATAAAGCTTTGGTTCGGAGTGCTCAATGATGGAACATCATCGAACATTGGATCAAGGTAGGCCTCTTTCTTATCTTGCACATTTGTTTATATAACATACAATGGAATTGAGTTGATTTCTGTAGTCATACTTGTCTATTGTGGTTTACCCTTGACCATAGAGAGTTTTTCCCTCGTAATAGAATTGGCAACTCCGCTGGGGAGAGATCTTCCTTCTAAGGGTTGAAGTACTTTTTCTTCTTACATTGCTCTTTTTCATTTGTGTTTATTGTCGTATCACTGTTTAACGTATTCTGTTGACTCTGGGTCTGATTTTTCATCCTTCTTTCCCTTTCCTGGCCTTGTTATAAAGCATATATGCTCCTTTTTCCTTGATAGTCACGTATACATGCTTGTTGTCTCATTGCAGGATGTGTATATATGCTATGTTCTCCTGAACAGTCATGTATACCACTTTCCCTTGATTGTTTGCTTGGTTTAGTGACTGTTGGGTGGGATTTGATGTTTGTTGAGCCTTCTTAGATCTTTGTAGTGCCTGTTGAGATTATCTGGGATGACAGGAAACCTGTTTGGAGTTCAATTTTTGGGCGTAGTCTTTCTCTTTGTTTTTCATTTTTGATTTGTCCTTGAACCCTGGGCTGTTTTCTTGGCTACTTGGTATTCTGCTTGATTTATTTCATTTATACACTGTAGAATTGATATATCAAGTTTCTTTTCAATCCATGCATTTTCTCTTTAATATATTGAAAAAAAAAAAATAGGCATTTTGCATTGGTTAGCATTTTTGTCTTTGAACCTTTATCATTAGCTTAGTGCATTTAGCGAAATATTGCATTTTACTTCTGAATTGCAAAGTTGAAATTGAAAATTGCACCATTTTTATTAGCATATCATTCATTGAAAAGTTAAATATAGACTTTGCATTATATTCATATTTATCTTCTTGCAGAGTCATAACATCATGAGTTTTGCTTCCATACCCTTTTGAGTAATCATGACCAATAAAATTTACTCTTTAAACTAAAATTGATTAGTCGTGATTTTATTTTTAGGGTGCACAAACTAGTCTAAGATTTAGTGCCTTGGAATAGGATTTTTGTGAGTAAAATTCTCCAAGGCAATTAAATCAACATAGGTATCTAAGATAGGGAGTTGATAAGTCCATTGTAAAATTGGTAAGATCAAGAGGCTCCGCTCACACTGGAGTTAATCATGAGGTCACGCGAAGTTAGTTGAAGGGATAACCCCTAGATACTCACCTAGCATCAGAGATATTTCCGTGGATTTATTTGTATTTGGGAATCTTTCTAGTACCCATACCTCTGTGAGAGGCGGTGCTTTCAAATTTTCGGGCTTTTCTACCCTACCCATACGTTGATTTGAACTTATGACTTCTCGTCTGTGCATCGGTTAAACAATGGTTTATTAGTTTCTTAACTTAGGTATCTCATAGGTTACTTACAGGGGTTATTCTTCTTGTACCCTAGGTCAAATAGGGGTCGGACAACACAAAACCTTTATGGAGGATTACCTCTCTAGGGGAATCTGACCAACTGGTTGTTAATCCCATGAGGGCCCCTATAATTGATTATGTTACCTCCAAAATTTAGCAGGGAGTCTCAGGTCCCTCTTGGATGAGACATAACTTATTTAGAGAGGGAGGCCACTCAACCACTTTAGCCCATTTGAATGCATATTGGCCATTTGAATTTTTGGTATGCTCTTTGACTACTAGTTGGCCTTAGGAGTATATTTTGGGTTTCATGATTATGGAAAGTGGAGTTTCTTTTTCTCCCTGATTGACGGCTACCCACCCCATGATGTCTACTTATTTCAAGGGGATGGACCCTTCCACTTTTTACAATGGTATGCAGAACTACAACACTCAGTATCCACCTTGGGTATCTAGTCGTTTTTCTGTTGATATGCCTTCCCTCGTGCAATCCTCTCCCTGACCCACATATATGAATCCTAACATTGGATCTGGGGGCACCATGGCTCTGATGCATACTTCTTCATTTGACATGAGTCATGTCCCCATGGGAGGTTGGAACCTTCCCATTTATGGATCCAATACTATCTATGCTCTTTCAGGAGCCAATACTCAGATGGGTGCTTATCCCACTTATTACACCCCACCCATGTATCTTTCATCTGCCATGTCAATTCCTTCGAACAATTTTTCCATGACAGGTCCTCAAGTACCCCCAGGTATTTCATACGGGGAGAATCAATTTTATGGTTCGGGCTACCCTCTTTATGGAACCCCTTCACAAGGGGGAAACATATATCCTCACTCGAATAATTCTTATCCTATATTGATCTCTTCACAAACCTCAGTGACGATACTTGTCCAAACATCTTTAGACCATTTTTGCATAGGCCACCACTTTTCTGGTCATGGACAGGGGGTACGCCAGGATCCTTTCTGGCCTGCAATTTTTCACAATCAATATTTCCTCGGACCTTGGAATCAAATGCTGCAATCTATTACTAGACCAGTCACTCTCATTCATACTAGTGCTCCATCACCAACCTCTGCCAGTCATGTCAGAGATGGGTCAACTTTTTCTACAAACTATGTCGACAAATTGCCCCCAAACTCTACCAATTATGTTGGGGGCACCATCCGTTTTACCCCAAATCATAGCCATGTCATGTCTCTAGCCTCTATTCATCATACAAGAGATGACTGTCTTTCCCCTACTAGTC
Organism: Picea glauca; assembly: GCA_000966675.3. NCBI lineage: Eukaryota > Viridiplantae > Streptophyta > Pinopsida > Pinales > Pinaceae > Picea > Picea glauca. The sequence goes on from JZKD02S1727506.1 coordinate 567,595, forward strand.
ACATCGAGAATCCTAGATGTCTCAGACGTAAGCCTAAATTCCTTTGTAGGAATTATGAAGGAAGTCACCTTACTAGTTTGTGCCCAGCTACTACCAGGATACCAAAAGTGTGGGGCTCACCCAAGAGCCCTTTAGATTCTACAGAATCCATGGTTTCTCCTCACACCACTTCTCCTTTTATCGTCTCGGTGGTTCCATTGACGCAATATTCTCCCAACCTTACCCCCTTTGTCAAGGGTGAAGCGTCTCTTTCCCCCATTACTATGCATCCCCTTCAACGTATAATTGAAGAAGTGGCCACACCAGTGAAATCTATGGTCAATACTACTCTCCATGAAGAGAGTGACACACCTTTCAATTATGTCATCGGCATTTCAAATCCTCCCCCTTCTGAACGAGAGAGATTTATTCATCCCCCAAATGCTCTCCCTCCAAGTCCTCACGAGGTTCCCTTCGATTGGGATGACCTAATGGGGCATCCCATACCCCCACCTATGTACTTTACATTAAGAGACACTATTCAAACCATCATGGAGACTGTATCCTCCATTAGAACTTTCTCCTCCTCAACTTGGAGAGATTTGGGTTTTCCCAATCTTTTGTCAGTTATCAGTGAGATACTAACTTTCCACAGAAGACCGATATGGGAGCCTTGGCCTCCCCCTTTACATGTTGATTAAGTTAGAAAAACAAGTCTTAGTTAAGCTCTCTTTCGACTCGTATAAAAATCATAAAAGATAACTGAGTGATTTTTCCCTTTCAAACTTGTTAAATTGGTTTGAAAGGTCATGAGTCTTAGTTAAGCTCTTTTCCTCCTCATTATAAAAAATAGAAAATATTTCCGAGTGAACTTGTCTTTTTCACACTCGTAAATTGGATTTGAAAAGATGTTTACTTGGCACAAGTTTACCCTTTTTTCACACCAAGTAGACTAAAAGACATAAAAAAGGATTTTTTTTGGCGTTAAGTTGTGATTGCATATCATGCCCTCGCTTGCAGTATTGAGCCTTTAGATGGTTCTCGCTTTGCATTATAAACTGTTGCCTAAGTAGTTTTTGCATCCTCAACCAAGAAAAGCCTTTTTTATATCCTTCACAATTTGACACCCCATACCCTGGAGGGAACATCACCCAAAGTGTCCATCTCCCACATGCATTTCCTTGCATTAAGCATAGGTACATTCCACTGCTAGAACTAGTTTTGCTTACTTGTGACACTCGTTTCCTCCTCTGTATTAGAGCATTCATTTGTTATGAAAAAAAAAAAACGGGTGAGAAGGGAGTACTATATTATAATCGACAGCAGTCATGTCACCTTCGAATAAAGCACAAAGTTATTGAGTCCTTGCGTCATCATAATTTTGGGTTTAGCATGGCCTTAGGAAGTTGATCTCATTACATATTTTTCTCTACCAGATGGTTACTCTTCCAGTCCCTATAGAGAATGTTATGGATGCCTCCTGCATCTAATAGTCACATCATTAAGTCTATGCTGCCAAAGTCCACCACATGTCTCATTCTCTTGCTTAAAGGAAGCGTATAAACCTGTGTCAGCCACTCCTTAGAAATATTGACTTTGCATGTCGTCCATACCCTCAGTTTGTCTCAAAATCACATGATACTATGGTATTATCATGCACCTTGACGCTACTTTCATCGTCGGTAGGTCACCTTGAACCCAACAATTGACATTTCATCATTGGTCACTGACTAGGTGGTTTCCCTTGTGTTCGATGGTAAGACACCTAATCACACTTTGGGATTTGTGCAGTGTCTTGGATGCCATTAGCCTTATTGGTGGTATCCTCGCCTTTGTCAATAGTTTTCATCATTGTCTTCTACTCAGAGGGTCTTTTTCGTATATCGCTTGCATTTGGTACATGCAAAAGACGCACAGGGTCATTGGTTTGTGAACATGTTCTTCATTCGATCTCCACAAAATCATGAAGCTCCTGCTTTATTCCTCATGATGACTTATGAAAGATTCCTTAATTCTGTCCTTTCAGTGGGTCTCTTTCCATCGACTTCAGCTCATTTATTCTGGATATGGGACCTAGAGTTTTATGAGTACCTTGAGGCTTACATTCATTAGTGGCAGGCTCTCTCACCATTGACAGATGGGAATACATCAATGTCTCCTAATCAATGGATTCCTCAAGTGTTCGACCTTGACCCCTTTATTCACACTTGTAGAAATTTACTCGGTGCCTTGATACCTACTTTCATTATTGGCAGGTTGTCTCATGTTTGTTAACGGTATACCTCAATGACCAGTAATCAAATGATGTCTCATTGTGTTCGACCTCAAATCCTTTATTCACATGATGTAGACTTGCACCATTGGTGGATAGTGTAGAATACTTGAAGAACTCACTACATGGCTAAAACTTTCAGGAGTTGTTGCTTCCCTTTCATTGGACCAACACCTATTCGACTTCAGTAATCATGGGAGATCAGATTGTACTCCATGGCATACAAATATCTTCAGATTGATTTTGAGACTGGTTTCACTGGACCTTGTTCATGACTATGACAAATTTTGGCATGCAAACACATTTGTATTTGCCTATTCATGGTCGCAGACACTTATTTGGTATATTTTCCACACGGATCTGCATTGTATTCTTGGTAGCCATGTATGCAAAGTCAATACAGAATGTAATGAGCAATTGAGTTCATCTAGCTGGTTCTCTACCACTCCACTTCTGGGTTATTTATAATGTATTTAGGCCATCGCAGATACTCCTTTGATCTCACACATTAGGGGGCATGTGTTATAGCAACATTTTCCTCACCATTTTTATCTTGCACAGAGGGCCTTTTCCCATTTCCCTATGCAGACTTGTCATCTCATTTTGATGAATCCAGAGCCAAAAATATACATTTTTCCACATATACACTCCCTATCTTCTATACAAGATGTGTATACGCTGGTTGCTCCACTACAACCCATATACATCGGGATTTGTTCCATAAAATACAAAAAATAAGTCGGGTTTTCATGTCACGACAAGAGATATCTGATCCTTGGCCTTCCATATACTGGAAATGTTCTAAATCGTCCCTTCGATTGCATCCTGAAGGATATAAAAGCACAATTCTGAGATATGGAAAAGAGGAGAAAGAATTCAACTTTGAGAGCAAAGTTACTCTGGAGAAATTACTTCATATTGAGTCTGCATCCCTTTGTCCCTCAAGTCTAAACAGAGTGTTCATCCCCCAAGATATTTACCTATTATTGAGAGAACCTCACTGTCTCTCTCATATGAGATTTCCTTTGGTGGAGGATTGAAGTGGTGGAGGCCTAGTTGGAAGGAACTTGGTTCCTTGGTTTCGAACCGTTCCGACATAGAAGTCTGTAATGTTGTCACTTCTGCTGATCAATTATTAATAGAAATATGCCTTTCTCGTCCTATTGGTATCATGTAAATATATGATTATTATCCATGGGCATGTTTGTAATGTTTATTAATGGATTATGTTATCTAATGTGCTAACCCCTTTATACTAGCACCATGTACTTTCTATGCTCATTTTTTAAGAACTTATTTTCGGTATAAAGATTTGGGTCGGAGTGCTCAATGGTGGAACATCATCAAACATTGGATCGAGGTAGGCCTCTTTCTTATCTTGCACATTAGTTTATATAACATACAATGGAATTGAGTTCATTTATGCAGTAATATCTTTCTATTGTGGTTTACCCTTGGCCATGGAGAGTTTTTCCCTCGTAACAATGGGAGCAGAGAATATCTGGACCGTCAGATCTAGAGGGATGTGTGGCGGAAATCGGTCAACTTTGTGTGAAATGACTCTGGGAGGAACGAGTGTGTAGGAGTCTGAAAATATCGAAGCCCGAAGAGCCGAAGTGGATCATGATTGTCAGATCTATAAAGACACACGTCAACAAATCATGCATTTTGGGTGAAAGCACTCTGAGATAAAGAGAGCGTGAAGTTGATACTTCCAAAGGATGAAGTCTCAAAGTGGACTAGAGTCATTGATTTAAGGAGGATGTGTGGTAGAAGATCTATTGTTTCAGAGAAAAGTCACTCCAGGAGAAAAAAGGAGTGCATTGAACAAGAAGTCCTGAAGGATGGAGAGGCAGATTTCAGTAGATCTTTCACTTCAGAAGATAGCCAATTCGAGAAGAAGCAGGCATAGGAGTTTGAAACTCGCGAAGCCCAAAGAGTCAAAGCTAATCATAGCCCTCGATCTGAGGGAGACATGCATCAATAGATCATAGACTTCGTGTGAAAGCATTCTGGGAGAAAGCAAAGGAAGTAAGGGAGGCCGATATCAATCATCGATCAAGAGGCACCACCCAAGTTCACAATATTGACGATCGCACTTAATTGCAGGGACAGAAAGTGATCGGGTTTTAAAAACCTTAGAGTGGGCTGCATTTGGAACCACAATATTTCCAAAGGGATATGTGGAATCTGGTAGTGAATTGCAGGGAGAAAAGAGGTGTAGTCTCAAACCACTCTAGGCCTCCCCGCTATCACATGTTTACGTGAGGACTTAGCCCAAGGTCACATGAAAGGAAAGGGGCCTAGCAGTAGGAGCTAGCACCCATGAATTGAAAAGTGCCAAGAGTGTTAGAGAAAGGGCCCATGGGTTCCATAGGACCTACGCCTTGGAAGAAAAGGGGGCCTATATAAGTTGATTGGGGTTCAATAAGGAGCCCGAAGAGTTGATCTGACTGCTTGATTTGAACGATCCTAGACCAAGAGGTTGCGCAACCCTGAGGGGAGAAGGGGGGTCTACATCAAGTGGTATTAGAGATTAAAATTTGTTTGTAGATCATAGGAAAAGGTGAGAAGGTGAAAAGAGATAATTGGATAACATCAAATGGTATTAGAAGCTTAATTATGCCTGTAGACAACAAGTTAAGGAGGAGACATAGTGTGATGCTCTATGAATGATGGTTTCATGTCTGCAACAACAATAGGACAATGAGGTAGGATGCAGGGAAAAGTTGGCAATGCTATGTGTAATAGAATAATGAACAGACTTTCTAGGAGGGCAAGCAGAGGGTGAAAATGGCTACTGAAGGCCATGAACGTGGTCAAAAAGAAGGCCACAAGAAGAAAAGAAAGATAGATATGGATCTGGAGCTCATTGAGATAAGATAAAGAATGGAGCAACTGACATTAAAGATGCAACAAGAAGAAAAAGTGCACTGAACATATGAATGGCCTTTGAAGAGGAAAGCAAAGTGGCATGTCTAGAAGTTGTTATCCAGAAGGAAGCAACAAGTAATGAGGAAGTGGATGAAGAATGTTGAAAACCTCAGTGGCATAGAGGAGAAATTGATTCACATCTATGAACTAGAGATTGGGAGGAACCTCAGTGATGAGGAGGAGGTGATATCATTTAAAGGTTTCATAATGTGCTAGGAGGGAAGAGGTAAAATTTCATATTTCTAGGGGGGAAATGAGATGAGATCAAGTGAAAATATCATATATTACTAGGAGGGCAGGGGAGAGATATTAGATCTCCAGGTGAGAAAGGGAGAAGAGAGGAGACTATCTAAAAGTATCATGAACTTAGGTAAGAGTTCATATCAACAAGGAGAGTTGGTGGAGGAGGATCAAAAATGCATTCTGATAATTGGGGGAATTCAAATATTCCTGCCAAATAGTCCAGCAAAAGCTAGTACAAGTGTCACATGAGGAAGTGGTGCAACAAGAATCCAAGAAATAGGCCATGGGGTCAAATGATTTTAAAGATAACTGTATATGTGATGTAGGTGCAATAGAAGAAAGACAAATAGCAAGGACAATCAAAGAGGAGGAGAAGGAGAAGACACTGATGTCTACGCCAACTGAAAAAGAGGAGAATTCTGATGAATTTCTCACTCAATGGAAGAAAGGGATAAATATGTTGGAGGATTGGTTGGAAAATACAGAACCAGAAGATGGCTGCTAGGAGACAGACATGTAGATTGCAGGAGAAGAGCATTCAACATAATTGCTCAAAAATTTCAGCTTAGGAGCTAAACATGAGATGACTGCAACATTGCAACCTACAATAGAAGAGGAAGCATACAACATAGAAAATGATGAGTTGTATGAGGAACTAGAAGCCCTGGAGGGAAGGGTAAATATGCAGAGTAGGCATATCCAACATGTCAAGTTGGAAACAGGTGGAGGTGCATACCATCCTGGGGAACAACTGGAGGAAGTTGGAGTTGAACCAACAGAAGAGGAGATGACAGAAGTCAATCTGTCAAAGGAGGAAACTGAGCAGCAACTTTGTGGTGAGACTGCAGAACTGGAGTCTGCAACAGAGTGGCCATCTAGTGCCATGGGAGATGAAGATAACATGAAGGGTCAGATTGATCAGATTGGTAAGGAAGAGAAAGAGAACAGATTTTAATGTGCCCAAGGGATGGAGAAATAAGAGCATTTAATGGAATTGCTCAAAATTTTCAGCCAAGGATATGAACATAAGGAAACTTTAGAATTGGGATCTACAGAAGAAGGAGATGAGCATCCTGATGAATGGCTAGAAATTTTCATTCAAGAAGCTGAGCAAGAGATAATTGTAGAATGTGAACCTACAACAGAGGAGGAAGCAACATATAGCATGGATCTTGTTGATTTGTGTGAAGAGTTGGAGGCCTTGGAGAGAAGGGTAAAGATGCAAAGGCATCTTATCCAACAAGTTAAGTTGGAAATTTATGGAGAGAAGATACAACAGAGAATATTGTAGGAGGAAATCCAAACAGTGGACCAACTAGACAAATAAATAGAGGAGATAAAGATATTGATCCTAGAAGAAACATAAGAAGTAGTCATCAGAGAAGTATGGGACAGAAGAAAACCTGCAAGAGCAGCAGGGCAAAAAAAGCAGCAAGGAAAAGGAGTAGATGAACAACTCCAAGAGAAGGTATGGGACCTTGGAGGATCTCAACAAGATAGCAGAGGGAGTCATGAGAAGGATCTCATGATTTTCCCATCCATGGAGTATGATGTAGGAGCATCGTTGACAAGCACACATGGAGAGACAAATCAGTTCCTTAGCGTGCCTTTGAATCAATTCGAAATATGAAACACTAACGTTTCCTGCAAATATTTCTTGAACTAATTGAAAAATGAAGAAGATCAAAATGCTTGGTATTAAATGATCACGAATGATCTGGTATTTTCACTCATAGACTTTAATGTAATGATGCTTAAGGGGTAGTTAGCTTCTTTCGAGAATATAGGTAGTTGGAAGGAACCCTAGGAACCTTCTTGTATATGTAGATGCATTCTATGCCCAAATGAGGTTGTTGGATGAATATTGTTACTGAATAGGAGGTAACTGCAAGTTAGCTAGAAATCCTCAGAGGAGGAAATAGGAGGTAGAATAGTTCTTTGAGGGAGCTTGAGAGAGTTGAGACTCTGTTACAGTCTAGCCTGCACATATTGTAATGAGACATTCATCTTAATATAAATAAAACAATTTTTTCTGCATACAATTTTTTTTTGTGTTTATGTGTATCTAATGAATGTTATCTATGTGTGTTTATGTATGCTTTAGATGCATTATAGGTTTCATATATAGTAATAAGATATATTTCTATATCTTTGTTGAGTTTGAAATATCATTCTTGATTCTTTAGGCTATCCAAGGAGTGCACAATAGATAATTGGAGGTTTTGTATCCAGCGCAAGGAGTGTGCATCTAAAATCCGTGGAGTTAGAAAAGAATGTGCCAGGAGGGTGCACTAGAGTGATAACATCTCAAGGGAATCCTCTAGGTTGTTGAATACCTTAGAAGATAAATTGTGCAGGGAAATCACAAAGAAACAAAGTCATTGAGAACTCTGTAAGATCTCTACCAAGTGGGAATTGAGCAAGAGCAAGTGTGCACATAAGAACTCTCTGTTGAGTTTAAGGAGGAGAGTATCAGAGGAAGGTACCCACAGAATTACTGAACTCTCTATAAAGCTTTAAAAGTGTGCATTGAGAAAAATTTGTCGAGGAGGTACAAGAATACCTTTAAGCAATAAAGGGACTAAAATATTATAACTTGAGTAGGCAAAATATCAAAAGGGATAGTGCAAGGAGTGCGCACATAAGTGAATCCTTTTCAGGATCAAAAGATGAGGAGGAGTAGTGAAAGGTTGCACGTAGAGCACAAGTGTGCACCAGAGCCAAGGTCGAATTTCATTATCAAATCTCAGGAGAGTGTTGCGTTTCCAAGAGGACACTAGAAAATTCCTTTGAAGGAAGCATAAGGGTTGAGACCCTTTAGAGTTCTAAGCTAGTTTGAAGTGCATAAGAGATAGCATGAGGAGTGTGCAAGAGTTGGACTTATTCCAAGTTTCAAAGCTCAGGAGGATAAGCTCAAGTTGAGACCCAAGAATTCGGGCTTGCAGAAGAAGGTTCAGAGGCCAAAACCTTTGAATACTTGCAAATTTTCCCAAATTCGAGAGAATGAAGAATCTTAGGAGGAAGAGAAACATCGACCATCAGATCAGCTGCAGGAAGAGATCTGGATCGTTTGATCTATGTCCAGAAATCAGAAGGAGCACACCGAGGAGGAGAATAGATCCCAACCATTGGATCTGAGTGCAAGGGATCAACATCCGTCGGCTCCAGGTAAAGTGCATGAGCCTTATGTCCTTTGAGAGTGCAAAAAATAGCAGACTTGCTGAAGTCTGGATGTCCCAAAGTCTTGAAGTCCCAAAGCCATTCAGGACCGTCCATCGTCTAGGGTGATAGGTGGTGCAAGATATGAGAATCTAGAGTGGAATTACTTTGGGAGTTCTTGGACAAGTAGAAAATGAAAGCGTCGAAGAGCCGAAGGCCAAAGTAGATCTAGGGTGTTGCTCTGCATGGGGTATGTGTCAACAAATTTGAGACTTCGGGGAAAGTCACTTCGGAGGATCTCAAGGGTGGAGTGTGGAAAACTCTCGAAGTCCCAAAGGACAAAGTATATTGCAACCATCCATTGTGAAGGACACATGGTGAGAGATCATGAAGTTTGGAGGCCTAGCACTCCGAAAGGAAGTCGACGATAGAGGATAATATATGGATCGTCAGATATAGAGGGACACGTGGCGGAAATCCATCAACTTCAAGTGAAATAACTTTGAGAGGAATGAGTGTGCAGGATTCTGAAAATCCTGAAGCCCGAAGAGTCGAAGTGGATCGTGATCGTCAGATATAGAAAGACATGCATCGACAGATCATGTATTTCGGGTGAAAGAGCTCCAAGAGAAAGTGAGTGTGAAGTTGATACTTCCATAGGCCAAAGTCTTGAAGTGGACTAGAGATTTTGATTTGAGGAGGATGTGTGATAGAAGATCTATCATTTCAGAGAAAAGTCACTCTGGGAGAAAAGGGAGTGCATTGAACAAGAACTATCGAAGGCTGTAGAGTTGAAGTTCATCTGGGCTATCCATTTGCTAAGGAAAGGTGTTAGCAAATATTCCACTTCAAAATATAGCCATTTAGGGAAGAAGCAGGTGCAAGAGTTTGAAACTACCGAAGCCTAAAGAGCCGAGGCTAATCGTATCCCTCAATCTGAGGGAGACATGGATCGATATATCATAGACTCTGAATGAAAGCATTCCAGGAGAAAGCAAAGGAAGGAAGGGAGGACGGTCTAAGTCATCGTTCAAGAGACACTGCCCGAGATAAAAATATATATGGTTGTTCTTAATTGTAGGGACAAAAAGTGATCAGGATTTAAAAACCTTAGAGCAGGCCACAATTGAAACCACAGTATCACCAAAGGGATACATGGTAGCTGGTAGTGAATTGTGGGGAGAAAAGCGGTGTGGTATCAAACCACCCTAGGCCGCCCCACAATCACATGTTTACATGAGGAGATAGCCCAAGGTCACATGAAAGGAAAGGGGCCTAGGAGTAGGAGCTAGCACCCACTAATTGAAAAGTTCCAAGAGCATTAAAGAAAGGGCCCGCGGGTTCCACAAGACCTATGCCTTAGAAGAAAAGGGCGCATGTATAAGTTGATTGGGGTTGAATAAGGAGCACGAAGATTCAATCTGACTCCTTTATTTGAATTATCCTAGACTAGGAAGTTGTGCAACCCCAAGGGGAGAAGTGGGGTCTGCATCACGGGTGCATGGAATTCACTATGATGATACCTTCACTCCAGTAGCGAAGATGGATTCCATACATTTGGAACTTTCCATTGCAACAACCAAGGAGTGGGAAGTCCATTAGATGGAAGTGAAGAATGCATTTCTTCATGGAGGTCTCTCTGAGGATATCTATATGGAGAAGCACCAGGAATTTAGGCAGTATTCATATTTGGTATGTTGACTGAAGAAGTCTCTTTATAGCCTCAAGCAGGCTTCAAGGGCATGCTATGCCAAGATGGAATCTGTCATGGAACTTTGTACGTTGTAAATAAGACCCGAATGTTTACATGTTCAGGATGACTGATTCACTTCTACTCCTAGTTCTGTATGTTGATGATTTTCTAATCATTGGTTGCTCGACTTCAACGATTTCTATAGTCAAGAGGATTTTACATGACAGGTTCTCGATGATGGACATGGGTATGTTATATTTCTTTATTGAACTCAAGATCATTCAATATGCATTAGGTATCAAACTGTCTCAAGCCAAGTATGCATGAGATCTCCTTGAGAGATTTCAGATGAGAGACTATAAGTCTGCCCCAACTACTTTTCTATCAGGAGTTAGACACTCGAATGGTTGACAACAAAATTTATGCACAACTAGTGGGGAACTTGTTGTATCTAACACACTCCAGAATAGACCTCTCCTATGGAGTTGGAGAAGTCTCTAAGTTCATGCAGGAGCTGCATGATCTGCATTGGAAGGATGCAAATAATATCCTTCGATACATATAAAGCACCATCACCTTTAGGATTTGCTATGTAGCATAATCTACATTAGACCTCATCGGGTTCACTAATTTTGACTGGGATGGCGATAAAATTGATCCCAATTCCATATCTGGTTACAAACTCAATATTGGTTCTGGGCATTTCTATTGGTTAAGAAAGAAGCATACCAATATTTCTCTATCTTCAGCCGAGGCAGAGTACAGAGGGGTAGTTAACACAACCATTCCACCTATGTGGCTACAACATTTTCTCATTGAGTTGGGAATTCAGTTTCATCGGTCGATCATCATGTAGTGTGACAGCCAGAGCACTCTAAAATTCTACTGATATCCAGTTCAAATGCAACAGATGAAGCACATCAATATCCACATGCCCTACATCCTGGGCTTAGTACACGAGGGGATCATCAACCTACATCTTTTTCCTTCAGTAGAACAGACTGCAGACATATTAAACAAGATCTTCACTAAGAAGAAGTTCCATTCTCTATGAAGTCGTCTTGGAGTGAAGGACACAATTTCCTAGCAACTGTCAGTTATTATTTTTCCATACATTTTACTTTGAGTGGGGGTTTTTCCCATGAGGTTTTCCCTCTTTCCTCATTTATTTCAGTGTATCTTTTGTATTTGGGTACCTAACATGGCCTTATTGTCAATACTGATTCTTTATTTTCACCATAGTGATGTTTAGGGGGGGTGTTGGAGTTACTTCACACACACCTAGGATTTCTTTTTCCTAAGGTTTTCCCTATGTTTATTAGTCATTATTCATTATTCAATATCCTATATTTTAGGAAGAATGTTCCTCTAGGGACAATATTCTCTTCAATTCACACTTCAGTTTGATCAGTTGAGTGGAGTCTAGATGTCACATTGGTATTATCACCATGCAACATGGGGATCATTACCAAATAATGCACATTTTCCTTCGGATCATCACCAGACTATCACATTACTCATGAATCCCTGATCTCCTCCTCACTTCACTATGTTTCAGTCAGTTAATTGAATACTGATAGACTAGTTAACTCAATTAGGCGACAGTTCACTCCCGTAACTGCCTGAGAGACTAGACTAGGTGGAAATTTACTCCTGTAACTATTGGTGTGTGTCTAGATCAGTCTATACCACCACTATGTCACATTTGATTCTCCTCCAATTCATATTGGTTAAGTTATACATATTATATCATTTGTAAATAATTATTCATTCATTTGGTTAATGAGAATTCTTCCATTCTTTCTCTCCTACTTCTCTTTTCTTCTATTTTCTCTGGAACAGTGTATGTCAACTCCCATCTAAATCTATTATGTGTAGGTTCAACACATTTACACTCCTTGACCCAGGGAAATATCTTCCCAATAGGACATCTCGTCAACCCTCCCATATTCAAGCTTGACAAGTCACATAGTGTCTTTGAGTTGTTAATTGTTTAATATAATGATCTTTGATGCACAAGCTTAGATGGATTATTTATTGATCGGATTCACTTATAATGATGTTATGACTTGAGATCCTTGGAGGGTGTGCTCATTTGTCTCTGCAGGACCTAGTTGGTGGAAAATTTTGGGAGAGCAAGCCTAGATTGGGCTTCCATGGGGCTACAACCCACAGGTTGGATACTAGGGGCCTGCATTACAAATGAGAGAGATCAGAATTGGACGGCCCTGATGATGACTTTGACAACTTATCCCACCCCTTTCTTTCCAGCCTATTTTCCCATGAGGTAAAAAACGTTCCACTTTTGAGTTTGATGTCATGGTAGTGAGGTGCCACTCTTTTGACACATAGACATTTGAGGAGGAGAAGGGTCTTCACCATGTTGAGAGTAATTATATGATTGAAATGTGGCCTTTGTAGGCTTATACATTCTTGTCCAACACCAACGATTTTCTCAAAGTGGAAAAACGTCCCCTAAAGGGGTGATGTCCTCCTAAATTAGGGTTTTATTTGTGGAAAAAGTTAAATTTTAAGTGATTTTTTTAATATTACTTTGTAAAGGGTGGAAGATTAGGGTTGTTGACCCCTAATCTTGTGGTTTACTCCTTAATTTGTGGAAAAACTATGTTAGCTACATTTTTTTTATAAATAGAGATCATTAGATCTCATTTTGAATCATAACTCTCCCTCTTGTTGTTGGGCACTTTAATTGTCTAATTGAATGGAAAATCAAAGTGTTCAATATAAATTGTCAACCCAGGGAAGTCTATTATTTCAAGCTAATTCTGCATAGTCTATGCTAGATTATGAAAGCATATGTAATCTAATTGTCGTAGGGAAGTTCTTTTTTAACAAAAAAAACAAACATTATCGCTAACACAATTGTGCTAATACAGCTGGAGTGCTATAGACTTAAAATCATAATTGCAATCTAAACTGATGAATATACAAAAACCATGAATTTCCTACCTTAATATAACTTTCTAATTTACTTTTGCAGGAAGAAATCCTATACTATTGCGGAAGGGAAATCTACTTATTGCAAGAAGCTACTTCACACTTTTAATTCTCCAAAACAAGATTTTAACCTAATGCAGAAAAAGGAAAAGCAGTTCTCCAGCCATGTTCAGCAACTGACTTCTAATTCTCATGAGACAAGTTTATGCGCATTTACCAAGAAGGAACTAAACTGTAACAACAGTTGTATTCAGAAATATCTAACAGTTAAACCATTTGCAATGAAAACGACTAAATCTAGAATTTGAAATAAAGGGGAATTAGTGAGGAAGGTGGGCCCTTTCCTTCTCACTGAATCCACTCAGAGAGATAGGTTACAGTGTGCTAAATAAATTCAATCGACTTCTTCATTTAATTTTCTAAAAAGATGTCTGTGTACAATAATCGCCACTTTATTCAGTTCAAGAAAAAAGACTAACAACCCTTTACATTACAAATTCTCTACTATTCAAAGTCAGAGTTATTCAATGTTCAAAAATAGAATAGTCTTGAGAATCCCCGATTCTCAAGTTGTTTGTTAGATATCATTAATACAAAATCCTAAATTCTCCTTCATCAACATCGTGAGCCAGCATTCTAATCAACAGGTGTTGCAACAGTTGTATCACAACAGGACTTGTGGTGTCTATTTTAACAGCTTTCGAGATTAACAGGATTTTGCCGTAGAAGTTGTGTAACAACTTCTAGGATTGATGGGCATCTGTTGCATAAGTCATGTAACAGCTTCCAGGATTGGTGCATAGCTGTAACAACAACGAGTTTCTCAAAGTGGGTTGTTCTAACATTTTGATCATTAGTTAAATCATTTCATCGGTAAAATATGTGAACATTATCAATCAAACATGATAAGTAAATGAAAATATAAAAGCAAGATGAATAGTTCATACCTTGGGAAAATGGTCTTGGTGCTCATTATAATAGTCATTTATCTTAGGAATGAGAAGGTTGAATGATCAAAAGGTGTAGTGAAAAAGGGACATTTAAGGGTCCTAACATACCCCCCATCCGAAGACATTGCATGTCCTCATGAAAAACATATTCAACCTTACTTTGTAGCTAAAGTAGATCAGTATCTCCTCCAGTGCAAAATTGTTAAGAGAAATTTGTAAGTGTTGGTAATGAAGAATGTTGTGTCAAAAAGAAAATCTGTTGTGTCAACAATCTGTTTGGGTTTCTTTATTCTTGAGAACAGGATCAGTTTGAGTTTCTCAAGTAACAACTCATGAAGGAAACATAGGTTCTTGTTTGCAAGCTTCTGGTATACCAAGAGCTTATTTATGACGTTGAGATCACCTCTATTTTACTGATTTTTGTGTAGCAGGAAGTCCATGTTCAGTCTTGATTTATACATTTGTTGGTCCTGTAGCGATTGGAACTTTGACTACTTCATATCCTGCCTCATAGTAAATGTTGCCACACTCAAAACAAATGAGTTATTTGTCTCTACCCATAATAGATTTTGTTAGTGCTAGGATGTCCAAGGTTATACCTTCTGGATTCTTCTATCGAGCAACTGCCACTTCCTGTTTCAGGGTGTTTAACTCTACTTTGAGGTTATTATTTTCTGTTATTAGTGCAACAATCCTGGAATTTTCTGTATTCTTGATCTTTTGCTCTATTTGGGCAAATAATTGGGCAAGTGGCACATCCTCAGCATGTTGTGGAGCTAGTTCTTGTGTAACAACTATGGCTATTAGGACTGGTTCTTGTGGAGCAGTCTCGACATGGACAATTGGTTCTAATATTACTGGCTCTGGTGGGAAATCTTCTATGGAGCAACTAGTTCTTGTGTAACAGTTGTATATGTCAGGACTAGTTCTTATGGATCATTATCGACATGGACAATTGATTCTTGTGGAATTGTCCCTGCATCAACCATAGGGGGTAGTGGACGAAGAATAGGAATGACCTGCTCCATATCTTGCCTTCCAATTGTAGCTTCAATAGACCTGGTGGACCTAGTTTTTCTCCTGGGTAAAGTAGAAATGAAAGTAGTGGTTTTCTTCTTCGTTGCTAGAGGAGGAACAGGGTGTTCTTCCTCAAGTACAGAAGGAGGATATTCTAGTATATTGGGGTCTATGATGATCTAGATATCGTCAACAGACATAGGATGTGCATAATCATTAGGCAACACCAATGATTCTGCTGCGAATTGGGTACATTCATTTTGAAAACAGAAGATAGTTTCCTGCAGTTTTGGGCGTAAAGTAAAACTTGGTATTCATACCATTGTAGAATTATCTATCGTAGTAGCTAGAGGGCTTTGATTTGCTATTGATCCAATTTGTTCAAGGGATCTCTGAGGTTTTCCTTTGAATGGATGTTTCCTTTTCTGCGAAGTTGCACAGGTAATGATAGTAGGTGCTTGATTGGTTGCAACAACAATAGGAGTGTTCTATGTGATTGTTGGTGCCACAACAGAGGGGGTAAGTGGTCTTGATGTTATAGTGGACCGTGTTATCCTTGTTCATTTTTTAGGTAATGCAAAGGTAAGAGAAGGGGTTTTCTTGTCAGAGGCAGGGGGTAGGATTTCAATAATCGGTGTAGTAGTCAAGTGTTGTGATTGTGGTCGACCAGCTGGCTCTTCATCTGTTTGTTTGTCCACAACTACAGGTTGTTGTAATGCAAATTCATCGAGGCTTGTCTGTCTGGTGCCAGGATGGCTTCGGGTTATACGGTTTCTTTTCTGTGTCATCTTACGGACAACAACAGTAGGGGTTTGGACTGTTGTTGTAGCCGAGGGTAGAGGATCTGGAAGAGGTCCATGGGTTGCATTGTCAAGGACTGGTACAATTATTTCTGGATTTACAAACTATGGCTGGTCTGTTGAAACACGTAATGGGTTATTAGAAATGCCCATACCTCTATGATTAGAAATGCAGTTCTTGGGGCTCTTGGATTTTTTTACAAAATGGGCCATGTTATGTAATGAATGTAGGAGAAAATAAGGAATGTTTATCAATTTTTGATGTTGCATATGTGATAATAAGATGAAATCATAAAAATAAACAACTTGGTATTGGCCTTCATATGTAATGTACCTTTTTAGAAATTCTATGACTTTCCCCCATGGCTATGGTAAGGAATTGATGTCTACACCTCTGCCCTTGGTCTGAACTTGCTCATTGTTGACAAGGAACCCCTTCTGTGCATCCGGAAGATGTGTTTTTTTGTTAAACCATCAGTATCCTGTTCTTGGCAACCCTATTACAGCAACAATGCTTGCTTCTGTTACTGGAATCCTTACCCCATTCACCATTGAATACCCTTCAGTAATATTTTGACTAAACTCCAATACCTCTTCCTCAGTAAACTCTTTCAACTTATTAAAATATGATATCCAGTTGGCTTGAAGAAATATTTGGTAGGCCTCTGGGTGTAGCAACAAACTGTCTAGAGTTGTGGGTTCATATCTCACAATTGATCCTCCCATGATGTTTCTTGAGAGTCTAACAGGCACGTAGGAGGAGAAACTATCACCTAAATCAGAGACGCAATAAGCTCGAACATGATTTGCAAAAAGAATACAGTGTCTTAGTTAAAAGAAGTGTGGGTGGAAAGGTGGTGGAGGTGTGTATAAAATTCAGAATGAATGGCTAAATTTATGTTCCCCCCCCCCAACTAAGCGGATTGGCTCCAGGTGTAACTAGTTAGTAAATAGGAAATCGTGCTTTTATATCTTCATTACTTTAACATGTAGGATTAATCACGTACCTCAAATCTTACCGCACATAACGACCTATCGGAGTAACCGCACAATCCAACCGTCTTCTAAGTGGCACAGAATAGTTGACATGATGAAGGATCGTGAGAGAAATTACAGCTTGTGCAGAGACATAGTCCTTATTGTAGTGAACCAACTGGATATCGCCGAATGTGAAGTCACATCATAATGAACAAACACTTTCAGATAGAAAGCATCAATATTGTCTAATCAGTGGTGTTGTTGCATGAAAGATTGGAGGGCTAGAGCCACAGCATCGACAAAAAGAAAGAGTGAAGTGGCAAGAAAGAACAACAGTAATTAGTGTATTAGCAGGTTCTTTTTCAAAAATTTCGGAGGTAGGTGTAACAAAAATGAAATCGGCCAACTTATCGGGAGAAAGTGTAACAGCATTGAAATCGGCCAGTTTATCCGAAGAAGGTGTAACAACATTGAAATCGACCAATTTATCGAAAGAAGGTGTAACAGCATTGAAATCGGCCAATTTATCGGAAGAAGGTGTAACATCATTGAAATTGGCTAAACGCTACCTTACTTCGTTTCTAGGAATTTTTTCAGCTTCCATGAACTCATCATTTCCTTCTGTCCATCAATCTACCTCCACACACATAATTGTCGGATACCTTTCAAAGCCTTATTAGCATAGTAAAGAAAATAGAAAAATTTCAACTAAAAACAAAGAAATGCAAATTTTGCTAAGATTATTTATATACAAAGTCTGAGCAAAAGAAGTCCTAAAGTTTAGAAGGGGAAGGAGCAAGGTCCTTTCCATTTAAGATTTGATAATTTGTATCAGTTGTACAACTAGTTTTGAATTCTGTCTTGGACAGTGGACGCTGATACAAATGCAAGCGATGACCATTTGCATGTAAGTGTGTATTGGATCCATCAATAATAATCAACCAGACTATCCCATTGGGAAAGATGATTTCTACCTCGTAAGGCCCTAGCTATCGTGTACACAACTTACCTTGAAATTCCTTAAAGCATGAATCATACAGCAGAGCCCAATCTCCTTTCTGGAATAATTTCTTCTTAATGACTCGGTCATGCCATTTTGTTCTTTGTTGTTGAATCACTGTGGTTTGATGGATGGAGTCCAAATGCTTTTCATCAAGCTCATTGAGCTACTTCAGTCTAGCTTTCTGTGCCATAGTCAAGCCGAGGTTGACTGTCGATGCAGTTCTTCAGGTTTTGATTTTGAATTCAATGGGAAAAACAAGGCTTTTTCCATATTCCAAATTGTAAGGACAAAAACCAATTGTGCTCCTCCAAGTAGTTCGTTAAGCCCATAGAGCTTCATGCAGTTTTTCAGACCAATCCCTATGATTTTCTCTCACTGTTTTAGTAAGAATGGTTTCAATAACTTTGTTGGTACTTTCCACTTGGCCATTGCCTTGTGGATGGTATGGAGAAGCTATTCTATGTAAAACATGATATTTACTGAGTAAAGATTCAAATTTATGTGATGTGAAAGGGGGTCCTCCATCAGTGACCAGTTCTCTAGGAATACCAAACCTAACAAATATATATTCAGACAAGAATGCTAAGACACCCTCTTCTGATGCTTTGATAAGTGCTTTTTCCTCCACCCACTTTGTCATGTAATCTGTACAGACCAATATATAGACTTTTTGATTGGAAGGTGGGTGAAGGGATCCTACAAAATCCATGGAACATCTCTCAAAAGGCTCTAACACTACCTGAGGCTGGAGTGGCATCTCATCCCTGTGAGTTGGCTGACCCATGCGTTGGAAACTATCACAAGTTTGGACATAATTCTTGGCATCTTGAAATATGTTGGGTGAATAATAGCCCATCCTAAAACATTTATGCCCGGTCCTTTTATCAGCGAAATGACCCCCACAAGGGCCATCATGGCAAGATTTCAGTGGATCATAAACCTTATCATCCCTCACACATCTCTTGATTTCTTATTCCATGCCTGTGTAAAAGAGGTATCCTCCTATCCAACTGTACCTAACACTCTTTTGAATAATTTTACTTCTTTCTCAAGGAGACAGATGTGGAGGTACCTTCCTTGCAAACAAATAATTAACGATGTCTGCATACCAAGGTGAGTGGGAAGATACTGCAAAAAAATGTTCATCAGGAAAGGAATCATCTACAGGTTATTTATCTTCATTTATATGTAATCTCGAAAGAAAATCAGCAACCACATTCTTTTTCTAGTCTATCCACTATAGTGATGTCAAATGCTTGCAGTAGTAACAACCATCTTGTCACTCAAGCATTAGTAATAGGTTTATTCATTAGATATTTAATGGTTGTATGATCAGTATGAATAAACGTTGGGTAACCAGCTACATAATGCCTGAATTTATTGATTGCATATACTACTGCCAAAAATTCTCTTTCAGTAACTGTGTAATTTAACTCAGCAGGAGCCATGTTCTTGCTGATATAGTAGATAGCATAGGGTTATTTGTCCTCCTGTTGCCCTAGTACTGCACCAATTGCAGTGTCTAAGGCATATGAAGAAATGTGAAAAGGTAGAGCCCAATTGGGCCCTCTGAAGATGGGAGCCGTGGACAATCTCTGTTTAAGATCTACAATGGACAATTCACAGTCGTTAGTCCATCGAAAGTTAACATCGTTTGTTAATAAAAAAAACAATGGAGAGGCAAGTTTAAAGAAATTTTTAATGAATCTTCTGTAATACCCGACGTGCCCTAAAAAACTTCTTACCTCTTTATGATTTGATGGAGTTGGAATGTCCAAAATTACCTGGATTTTGGCTGGATCCACCTAAATCCCTGCATAAGAGATAAAGTGTCCCAACACCACCCCTTCGTGCATCATCATATGGCACTTTTCTGTACTTAAAGAAAGATGAGGTTGTCTACATCTTTTGATTACTTTTTCCATATTAGACAAAGCGTCTTCGAAATCAATCCCATAAGGTGTAAAGTCATCCATGAATATTTCCATACAGTCATTCACCATATCAGAGAAAATGCCAATCACAGCTCTCTGGAAAGTGGTTGGTGCATTACACAAGCCAAATGGGAGAAACTTGTAGGAAAATGTTCCCCAAGGGATGGTAAAGGTGGTATTATCTTGGTATTGTGGGGCAATTTGTATCTGGTTATATCCACTGAATCCATCTAGGAAAGAAAAATATTTTTTTCTGGCTAAGTTATCTAAAACCTAATCAATAAATGGCAGAGGGAAATGATCCTTTTGTGTTTCCTTATTCAGGGTTCTATAGTCCACACACTCTCTCCACTTACCATTCTTTTTAGGCACAATAACCAATGGTGATACCCACTCGCTGTCTGATATAGGATAGATGAATCTGACATTGAGAAGTTTCTGAAGTTCTGCTTTAACAATTTCTGTAAGTTTTAGGTTCATCCTCCTTTGTGGTTGGCAAATGGGTCAATAGTATTCTTTGATGTATATATGGTGGGTGCATAGTTAATAGGAAATTCCTTTCATATCCATGTAATCCCATGCAAATGATTATTTATGTTCAGTTAGTAAATTCTTCAGTTGGTAAGTTTCAATAATGGAAAGATCAGGATTGATGTTCAAGGTTTTTCCAGGTTCGATTTCTAAGACGATTCTCTTAGAACTGATTTTAGGAAATAATTCAGTTGTTTTTGTTTCATCATCTATTGTTACAATGTTTACTGTTACAATGACTGTTGTTATAGTTGAATCACTCTGATTGTCAGCAGTTTTAGAGAACATTTCCGAGTTCATTTCTTCCTGGGCCTTAGGGTCAAAGACTTTGACCAATTGGTGTTGTGTGTACTGTGTAACAACAGAGGGGTCACAAATAAAGAAGTTGATTAACTCATCTTTGAAAATCAGGGCCTTTCCTATAGTTAGCATAGGAAGAGCACTTTCATCCTCAATGTTCATCCATAGAGAGTTTTCAGGTTCTGCACTGGGTGTAGCATGAGGATACAAAGTAAGTTTTTTTGTGTTGTAACCATCAGAGATGGTCATAGAACCAGATCGACAACCTATAAAATCATCAGCTATGGCTAACCATGGTCATCCCAAAATTAGAGGATGGCCTCCTAGACTAGATTTGGGCTGCAACATGACAAAATCAGCACAATACTCCCATGAGTCTACTAAAATAACCAAATCATTGATTACTCCTTCTGGTCTGATGGCAGAGTGATCAACTAATTCTAGAACAGTAGCAGTAGGTCAAATTTTTGTTCGAAGTTGTAGCAACTACTTAGTTTCTATTGGCATGATGTTAATTGTTGCCCCTAAATAAACTAGTACATGTGGAATAGATGTATGTTCAATTTTAACTGTGACGGTATAGTTTCCTGGGTCGCCATATTTAATAGGTGGAGTTTTTCCTAGCATTAGCTCAGACAAATCCCCCACTACATGCACTGTGAGGGGATCTTTAGGTTTTCATCCAGGTTTTCTGATACAGATATCCCTCACAGTCTTGGCATAAATAGGGACATCCCTTATTGCTTGCAGTAGTGGAATATTAACGTGTAGATTTTGCAATTCTCCAAGGAGATTGAAA
>JZKD02S1727506.1:595057-616739 GCA_000966675.3 Picea glauca
CTCCAAGGATGGAGACGGATAGTTTTGAGAATGTTGCTGCGACAGTTAGTCCAGCATTGTTGCCAAGGGAGGAAGATATTCCTGAAGAGCCTTCGATTCCTCTCCTTCCAAACCTACTAGAGGATGAAACCGGGTGTCAATTGCCAGATCCGATTCAAGAGGGGGGAGTGAAATGGGTGGTCCCTCCAATCGGCAATGGTATCTGCAATATTGTCTCAGACATAATCCGAGGTGCGCATAATAAGCACCATTTGATCCCAGATTTGTGTCGTGTATGGGAAAGAGGTGAGGAGATGATTCATTGTTTCTGCTGCCTCCCCGCAAAGGATGCAAACTGAGGGTCCCATAAAGCCTCTCTTGGAGAGGTTATCCTAAGTGAGAATACTGGAATGAGACACCAGCCAAAGGAAGAGAGTGATTTTCGGCCAGTGTTTGAGATTCCAAATCTTTTGCCAAATCCTGCCTGCAGGTTCCAAACTTGATTTAATTTTTACATGATAAGCTTCACTTGTTCTGTAAGTACCACTTGGTCGATGTCCCCATCGAAGTATATCCTCTCCACTGATTTTGGCTATTTTCCGTTTGAGCATTTCTGTTTGATAGGGACCCAAGTCCACTTGGTCGCTTAAGTGCAAGCTCTGTCTATCCATGAGCCAAAGTCGCCATGTGTTGCCTTGCGTTTCGCCCCTCCAATAATCCACCACTGTCGTCAGGCCCACTTGCATGGTAGGAGCACTGATTTGGCCGGCCCATTCCTCCTGGTCCAAAGTGGGCCATTGCTGCCAGGAATCTTTCCAGAATAAGGTCGTTGTCCCATCTCTGACTTCCCAGAAGGCATGTTGGGTGATGAGGTGTCTATTTTGCTTGGCAGTTGTCCAGACCAGGGATCCTGGTGTATCCCTGTTCCATCGAACGAGGTTTTTTTCGGCTACTGTCGACGCATATTTTTTCCTCCAAAGTCGCGCCCAAAGGTCCCTTGGGTTTTTTAGCCACCTCCACCAGATTTTTGCGCTAAGGATTTTATTCATGATGCTGGGATCCCTTAGTCCAAGTCCTCCTTGTGCTTTGGGCCGACAAATTTTGTCCCAACTTACCAGTGCGATTTTCTTCCCTGTGCTGAAAATTTGCCAGAGGAAGTTCCTCTACAGGCTTTTGATGGCTATCTGCATGAAAGAAGGGGCGGTTAGCACCGAGAAAATATAGGTGGGGAGGGCCTGGAGAACCACACGGAGAAGAATGAGCCAGATAGGTAGATTCAGAGTTCTAAGGGTCCAAGAAGAGAGTTTTTTAGAGAAGGAAGAGAGAAAATGTTCCCAAGAGGAGTTTCGAAGGGCATTATCGATCAGAGGAATGCCCAGGTATTTGGATGGAAGGGAGATTCTTTGAAATCCTAAGAGGTCAGAGATGTGTCTTTGGACAGGGGGGGGGGGGGGTTAAAGAAAAAATTGAGGGATTTGTCCTTATTGCAGTCAAGACCTGAGGCGTCCGAGAAGGTCTAAAGGATTTGGAGAATGGAGTTTGCTTATTTAACCATTGGACTGCCCATCAATAGAGTATCATCCACGAATTGGTTGTGTGAGATAGGGGGGGAGATGCCATGCAACGTTAGTCCTTCCAGGATGCCAATTTATATTGCTGCATGAATACTCCGACTGAGGCCTTCAGCCATGATTATAAAAAGGAAGGGGGAAAGAGGGTCTCCCTATCTGATTCCTCGTGAAGGGATGAAGGGGCATGAAGGGACACCATTGACGAGGATGGAAAAGAAAGCAGTGGAAGTGAGGTTCAGGATCCAGGTCACCCAAATTTCCTCAAAACCAAAAGCAAGGAGCATTTCCTTCATGTATTCCCAGCTTATTTTGTCGAAAGCTTTGGAAAGGTATAGTTTTAGTAGCATGCCTGGCGTTTTGGTTTTCTAAAGAGAGTGAATTACCTCATGCGCCAAGATAACGCTGTCAAGAATTTGTATGCCCTCGATGTAACCTGATTGTTCTTGAGAGATAATGGTAGGCAGGATAGGCTTGAGTCTGCGAGCTATTACCTTTGTCAGAAGTTTATAGATGACATTACAGAGAGCAATGGGTCTGAATTGTTTTGGATGATGAGATTGTCCCTCTTTGGGTATGAGAGTGAGGAAAGTGGCGTTGAGAGCTTGAAGGACCTGTCCAGTGGCTCGGGAGTCCTCGATAATTTCCCAGACCTCCCTTATTATCATTGGCCAGCAGTGGTGGAAGCAATCGCTGGTGAAACCGTCCGGGCCTGGAGCCTTGCTTTTGGGGGTGTCTCGCAGCGCCTGATCCACCTCCTCAATGGTGATAGGACGAAGTAGAGCTACGTTCTACTCTTGGGTGATGAGGGAGGGCACATGTTGCGTTAATTTGGCTATGGCTTCTGATTTGTTGAGGGATGGTTCGGTGAGGAGGTGCTTATAATAATCGGTCAATGTTGTAGCCATGTCTTCATGGTCGTGTAAGAGCTCACCTGTATCAGAGGTTAAATGCGTGATTCTATTTGAATGGTGTCGTTGCATGAACGATCGGTGGAAGAACTTGGTGTTGCGCTCCCCCTCTTTGAGCCATTGGACGCGTGACTTCTGCCTCCATAATATTTCTTCCTGTGCTTTCCTGGTACCCAATTGTTGAGCAATTATTTCTTCTTGGGTCTTTAGATCATCCATTAAACCACTCGTCTGGATCTAATGCTGTATATTCTCCATTTGCTCTGCCAGTTGCCACTTGGAGTCAAATATATTGCCAAAGGTTTCCTTATTCCAGGTTTTAATGAGTTGTTTCAGATTTTTTAATTTTTACTGAAATCTGAACATCTTGGAGCCCTTTGTAACTTCTGCTTGTTTCCACCAGCCTTGGATTTTGGCCTCAAAATCTGGGTGGTTGAGCCAGAATTGCTCAAATATGAAAGGTTTTCTTCCTGGGGTAGCCGGTACTTCTATACACAGCTGGATGGGCCAATGGTTCGAGCCATGAGTGTTCAATATGCTCGCCTCCATGGCCAAGCCTTCCATCATGAGGGAGTCAGAAATTAGGAAGCGGTCCAGTTTACAAGCGATTTGATGAGAGCCTGTCCTTCTATTTGTCCAAGTGAAGATTCCATTGGTGGGTTCCAGGTCGATTAAATTGAGCTTGTTGATTAGACTATTGAAGTCATTGGCATCCTGATCGAGGCGTCTGGAGCCTCCTTTTTTCTCATCCAGGGTCCGAATAAGATTATAATCGCCCCCTATGATCCAGTTCTTGTGTTTTAGCAAGCTAGGGAGATAGTCCAAGCTTCTGAGGAAGGTATGTTTTTCCCGGGGGTTGGCTGGGCCATAAACATTGGTGATGTGACCCGGCTAGTTAGATCCGATGAGTCTGTATTCAATGGTGATGGACCATCGAGTAGTGGTGAAGTTTTCTAGCCGTACTGTGGTTGGGTTCCAGAGAACAACCAGTCCTCTCGCTGTGCTTGCAGCTTCTATTGACACGGCTTCCCCTTGCTTCCAGGAATAAGGGAGAAGCTTATTGAGGTCTTCATTTGAGCATTTTGTTTCCTGAAGTAATAGTACATCCAGTTTCTCTGCAAAGATCAGATCTCGTAGCAACTTCTGTTTGCTACGTCCATTAAGGCCCCTTATGTTCCAAGAGATTATCTTCATGATGATGGGGGGGTGGGGAGGGGAGGGAAGTTGTCTGAGATTAAATGCATCTATCTTGAATTTACCATAAACTGCCCTATTTCCTGTATGAGTGTAGTTGTGGATTTTCTACCTCTTTTCTTGTCGTCTTTTGGATTTTTCCCTGGAGTTTTCGTTTGGTTGCCCTGTATGCCGAGGCTTTTGCTGGATCTCGCTGAGGAGCCTACAGAGGAGTTGATAAAGATCTTGTGAACCTTCCTCAATTGATCCAGGGGTATGGTATAAATTTTTTGCTGTCGGTAGGCATGTTCAAGGTGTTCCAGGTCCACCCCTGCCAAATCTTTCTCCTCGGTGTCCATCTCTGCCTCCCCGTCTTTGAGTGGTTGGACATCTTTTGGGTTTTTTGTTGTATATTGTGGGTCCTGGGTGATTGTCTTTCCTTATGGTTGCTTGTTTTCCTTCTGTGTTTGGGAGGAGGAGGTGTTGTTCGCCGGTGGCTCCTTATGAGTGGTGTTGGTTGCAGGGTCCTCGGGCTGATCCTGTAGGATGGCATATTTTTTACGTGTGGAGGTATCTTTACTAACCTGGTTTGGTTTCCTTCGGCCAGCTTGTCGCCATTTTCCTCCCGGTGGAGTGAAGCCATCCTTGTCTTTTCCATCTTCGGAGTTTCCTTCTTTAGGGGCCTCATTGAGGGGGCATTCTCTGAATAAGTGCCCATGCTCATGGCACTTTCGGCATCTAAAGGGAATATGCTCATAGTCAATAGTTTGTATCCAATCTTCGTCCTAATATTCAAGGGTGATGGTACCTGGTAGTGGTTTTGCTATGTTTAGATACACACATATACACGTGTACGAGGTATATCTCCTCTGCTTTGTGGCCTCGGAGGATTTTACATAGAATCCAATGGTGTTGCCTATACCAGCTAAGACTTCTTCCAACCAGAACTCTTGTGGGAGGGAGTACAGACGGATCCATACTGGAGCATGGGCAAAATCTTCTTTTTTAGGGCTGAATCTCTCGGTCCAGAATCGTAGGAATAGCCCGACGGAGTTGAAGAAATAGGGTCCCCCATCAAAGATGTGGTTGCAGTCCTCAAGGTTATGCAAAATAATTGTAAAAAATACCTTTGAGCCTAACTGTAATTCATAGTTCCCTTTTGGTTTCCACCAGTATTGTATCCATTTGATTAAATCCCTTTCTAATGGCCAAAACCCTAAAAATTTCCCTACCAGAGCATGGTCTCTCATATATTGTTTTTGCTCCTCTATCATGGGAGAGTTAATTATATACCTCGGAGCTTGTGGAGCTTGAGGAATGCACTTACCAGGGAGCCAAGGCGGTGATGTTGTAACAGGAGCGGTTGGGTGTTCCAGATCAATGTCCATGTCACAATATTTGAAGGTTCCTTCCGTGATGAGGGTTGCTCGTAGGTCCGGTGGCAGTTCAAAGGACGACCGCTTAAACTTGTCTCCGCCACTGCCATTTGTTGTGGCTTCACTGTAGGAGGCACCGACTCGGCCTCCTCCTTGCGGAATCATGGCCCTCATGGGCCGGTGAGTGTGGTCACTCAGTTTTTGGCTTCAAACCCTAAAGCGGTGGCTAGGTCTTGCTTTCATCCCTCACAATAAAAAACATTGCTAAGTTTGATGTTGATTTGCATAACCAGTCTATATATTTATAGGCTGATTTTAGATGTTTAATTTTCTGATATAAGATGATATATAATGATGAAAATTAGGGCCAACAAGATTAAATTTCTGATACAACTAACATCTATCATTTCAAAGTGTCTTTTCTTGTGTCTCGGGAAGGTACAATCATCTGGAGAAATACTACACCTGTGGGGAAATGATTAATTGACTTGCGAGGCATCTCTCCCTACCTTTTTATTCCACTCAGATTTGACCTCTAGGGGGTTCGCTTCCATTTCCCTCCATCTCCATCTCAATCCCCCTAGGATCACTGGTATCGCCTCCCTAGAGTGACCTAGTCACCCTTGAAGTGTGTGACCTACATCGAGGTGACATTGGGTGTAGGATTCCCAAGTTGTAGTACTTGCCTTATGGTTGGGTTAGGATTTTACCAACTTACAACTTGCACTATAACAATTTTGCGTCATTGTCAGGGAGGATTTTGAATCCCTTTCATACCCTAATGACACTTTGGTAAGCTATCCAAAAGACTTTCCCTTAGCTTACCTGGTGACTCCACCCGAGGAACGTTCCCTTTCCACCTTTCTTGATGAGTTGATTTTGAAACTCATTTGGTGACTCCACCTTCCCAGAACCCTTCTTTCCCCAAACATTGTCCCTTGGGAGGTTCAAGCCTTCTAAGGTTTCATGGCCAAGAGAAAGGTTGTCTCAGTACAAGCCAATCTTCTGATCTCCATGAAAATTTTGTGGATGACACTACCACTAGCTGGTCACCAAGCCAGGGCAGTGGCCATCAACTCTTTCCTTGCAACATGAAGAAAGAAAGATAAAAAGAATAAATGGAAATCAATAGGATTGAAAGTATCTTCATCAATGACAAGGTGCAACTCACCCTCAACAAAGGAACCCATAGGTAAGTGTTACATTTCCTTTCTATCACATGCACCCCATGCCCAAAGGTTTTCCCCTTATGACCTCATATACTTTCATGACTTGGATCAAGCTCCAATGGGGAAATGACCTTGAATTAAGGTAGACTGGACCAATAGGATGCCTTGAGACCTTCTCCAAAACTGGACTTTTCAAGTCGCATAACATTTTGAGCATTTGTTTGGATTTAGGGAGGTTTGATGCACATGTTTGGGCTATTTAGTTGTTATATGTGATTTGTGTTTATTATTCTTGTGACTTATTGAATCCTAGAGGGAGTAATTTTTGTCTTTGCAGGAACTTTCCCGATGAACAGGTACATGGAGAGATGATTAGCTCGGACCTTCATGAGGGCTCAAAACCCATTGATGGATGTTGAGACCCCAGCTAGGGGGGAAGACAGAGATGGAGGGATTCTGCCAAGAAGAAGAAGGATGTTTCCTTCAGAGGCACTTTGGTGGACCTAGACCTAGGGGACTGTTCCCTTCCCTCTTTGACGTTGTCCTTTGGAGGCTTTGGACGTCATCTACTTTCAAGGGTTGTCACCTTGGGTGTTGTCTTGAGGTTATTGGCACATGTGGGAAAGGATTCTGGCCTTTGGAGGCCCAACGCTTCACTTCCCATTCTCAACATTTCATCATGGAAGCCCAACATCACCCTAGAAAAGAATGACATCACCCTTAATAGGGTATTTATATATAAATTGATTTTATTTTTTCCAAAATTTAAATTTTGTAAGAAACTAGCGAAGTCGGCCTAGTTTTTTGACCTAAAACATAATTAAGGTCAAGGTTTTTTTATAAATAAACAAAAAGTGACATTCATTTTGATCACAACTTGTCATGGGACAAGAGAAGGTATTCAATTTCTCCCTAGTTGGGTGTACTTGGCTGAAATAGTGAGGCGCTACTCTTATTGGAGGCTTGTTTTATCACTTCGATCATTTTTTCTTAAGTTCTATGGTGATATTGCATGGTATATTCATGATTATTCTTGGTGAAAAGAAGTAAAATATGTATTTTTTCATCTATTGAATGGTTAATGGTATGGTTTTATTTTCTCATACATGATTATGAAATTGCATGGTGTATTTAATGCTTCAAGTAAGAAACTTAAAGTTCTAACTTTCCTACTTTTTATTTTCCTAGATTTATAAAGTGATCTAATAATTAGTGAAATCCTAAGGGCCCTAAAGTGTTAGCTCACTTGAGGTATTTAATTAGTTATTGTGCTCAAGATACTTCTCATCCACAAACTCTTCAAGAGGAAGGAGGCACTAAGGCCTAGAATTTCCTACACCCTAGCTCACCTCCCTTCTTAGGGTCAAGAAGCCTAGGAGGACTTACGGTGCTATTCCTCCTAGGTCTTGGATTTTCTTGCATAGTGTGCATTATCATTTCTTTTTTATCCTTGAAATATACCACCTCCTTCACTCCATCTACCCCTAAAAGGCACTATTCCTCTCCTCTTTCTTTTTGACTGTTAACTTGCTGTTGTTACAAGTACTTTGACATCCTTTTAAATTCATTACTTGGCTTGTCTCAATCTGGAAATTGTAAGTGGAAAAAGTATTAGCATTGCAAAGTATTTATATCTCATTACATTGTCCTTATAAGTTGCAATTTATGGATATATTATTGTTGCTACACATCTATCTTTTATATAGAAACTTGTTTGGTAGCATAATTTTATATTGAAGTCACTGATTGAAAGCATTGATATCATTGGTTATTATATAGTGTTTATTGTTTCTTTGGTAAAGAGCATGCATCATTCACCTTATTTTCCACTGACCCCTTTGACATAACCATACCAAGTGATTTCATTCATCTAAGTGACCTAGAGAGAGGCGTGGTATTACCTTTTCCTAACATCCTTCATCAATCCACTAGGTCCTAGGACATCTCCCTTGGAGAGATTATTTTCTCCTTCTAAAGAGAAATAGGTACCCTGTTGGGGTGACAGTGATAGGGATACCTCTGTGTTACGCCAATCTAGGCTTACTTTCCTTTAGTCTTTGGGAAAGTATAGATTGTGCGATAACATAGCCCATTCTGATATTTTGTGACAACACAAGTGCAATCAATATCTCAAAGAATCCAGTGATGCACTCCAAGATGAAGAAAATTTCGATAAAATTTCAGTTTCTATGAGAACAGGTTGCAAACAAGAACATGAGAGTTGAATATGTTGGAACAAAAGAAAAAATTGTAGATATCTTTACAAAATTGCTTCCAATGGGAACTTTTGAGTATCTTCGATAGAGAGTCAGAGTAGTTTCCACTCCAAAATTAATGATTTTGAATTATTATCTTATATATCTTATATTTATGCAAGGAAGCACCATAAAGAGGAAAGTTCAGTGGAGAAATCAGTCTCAGGGATATTTTAGTAAGGGGGAGCATCCCCAAGGACAATTCAGTCAAGGGGAGTAGCCCCAATGGAAAGTTACCTTTTCCATTGATGTCAAAGGGGGAGAGATTCATCAGATGCATGGAGAGAGAGTTAGATGCTTGGAGAGAGAGAAGAGGCATGATTCCAGGGAGAGCGATGTTGACATGGGGAGCATGAGAAATATGACTTCAGTGTTGCATCAAAGTGTTTCGATCAATGCAAAAGGGGGATGTTTTTTATTAATGGGTTGGTTGTCAATGATGTGAATCCTTGAAGAAAGTTCGGTAGCAAATTTCAATATCCCCAATAGTGTGGTTAAGGAACCCAAGTTTGATTATGGAATAATGTAATATATATATAAGTGAATTTGCAGGTGAAACTATTCTACATGGATAATACATGTCATTAGGTTTCCGGTGATATGTGGTACGTCACATAGTTCCTCACGGTTGAGGAGATATGGCTTAGTGAAGTTGGAGAACCCTCATCGACTCCATCGAAATTTCAGTACTCTGGTGAGTTATAAACTAGTGTATGGTGTCACTTACCCTACTCTAGCTATAGATTTGATAATTCCATGGACTCTGTTTACCTAAATGATAATTGTTAAGTATATAGAGAGAGAATCATTTAGCCTAGATACCATTTTAATATATATATATATATATGTAAAAATCGTTCTTCTACGTACTTAGTAACAAAAGTATTTCAATTCAAATAAATCTGCAAGGGTTTAGTCAACCCAGATTATGGAATACCCTTTCGTGGTCAATTCCCTTCTACTTCTTGAAGGTTTGATGTTGTGAACAATCTGCCAGCGTATATTGTAAGATGAGGCCTCTCAGATTTATATAACATATTCCTGTGTAGTGTCCTAGTAGGGAGAAAATAATGTTTCAAATCCTTTATATGGTTTACCCCTCTGTTCACTATTATTTGGTTAAGACACTAAGTGTAAATTATTTGAATTCATGTTTATTAGTATCTCAATCCTCTATTCATCATGTTCTAAGAAAATCTCAAAAAAAACTATGATCAAATACTTTGTTTACAGTTCAATTTCTTAGTACACTGGGTTATGATGTTTCATTTCACAATTTTGTTGGTAGTATTATAATGGTGGGTCCCTATCATACTTTCAAGGGAATCCATCAAGATATTCTAGAAGGTCTTCCATAAAAGTATCTTCACCGACTTCCTACCAAGTTTAAAAACAGAGCGAGGAGCCATCACTGGTAAAAAATATTATTCTTTTTATTTATTTCTATAAGTTGATACAACCTTTATCTCTTATCTCTGAATAAAATACTAACGGTTAAAATGTTTCCTCTATAGGAAGGAAATTCTTGTCAAATGGGCCATATAGGTCAAGATAGCCTTAGAATAGAGAGGTAATTCGATTTTCAATGAATATCCTCCTTAATCAAATATCCACATATTTCCCATACTAATCACTCACTTCTTGATAGCTATAGGTTAAATATTTCAACATAATAAATCTACACCAACAAAAGGTATTCAAGTTCCAACCTGAAGATCTATAAGTGTAGTTCTCACATAAAGTATGTAATTGTCTTTTTTTTCAAATATTCTACTACTCAAAGGGTATTTCCTTGATTAATTAGGAATCCAAATTTCTTACATATAACTTACCAAAGTACCAGTCTAATAAGTCTGTACCCATGGGACCAAAACAATGTTACTAAGAACAAACTTTATCATTAAGAATTTCTTTCTTTACCTAATTTCTTTGAGTGCTATGAACACAACCTATCCAAAAAGGCGTTTTAGTCCTAAGATTTAACCCTGGCCGTATATTTGTTTCCTAGATCATAATCCAACGATTCCATTGTTCATTAATCAAGAGGATGACCCAACAAATATGACTTAATTGTATGGTGAGACGGATGGTTGGAAAAACTCAACAAGTTAGTTTTTAAATGTCATATCCATTGGATGTGTTAATCTCATGTTGACACATACTCAAAACCTCCAACGATCTAGATCAATGTGCGTTGCCTCCATTAAATTAACATCTTTGAAATTTAATTTGCACCTTTAAATATCCACCATGGATGTGATGGTTGAGATTTAATATCCTGTTGACTAGATGATCCTAGCTCATCTAGAGGCTTAAAAAAAATCAACGGTCATGACTTCATCAGGTGTTGAGATGGACGATCCTTATTTATTTCAGGACTTCGACACTCCAGGACTCTGGGATATTATAACTCTCAAGTTTTTCAACTCACTTGGAGTTATAGCTACTGAAAGTTTTACCCTATCCTTACACTTCTTAATTTGATGGTCACAAGAAATCCCAGAGGGCCTTATATAAATGGCCCCCGTGATTTCACTACTTTCACCTTCGACACTTTTAGGACTCAATCTTCTTTACATCCGGAGGGTCCACTCTAGATGACCACGATCAATAATTGATATTTCAATTGATATTCCTATCAGATCATATGGTCAGTGAGATTTTATGATCTCATGACTTCACGATTTCATGCTTCTTCATTGTCTCCAATAATCGTCGAAGTGGAAAAGTTCTAGAGTCTTAATGGGCCTCTTAGGCCTCTTCTCTAGCTCTACATCTGTATCCAAATGCACTAACTTTACATCTAACTGTACTAACTCTGTATATGGATCATATGAATTAGAACTCTCATATGAAGAAGAGTTGGCATGTGCATGCTCATCATCTCTGATAGGTGGAAGAACTAAGGTGTATGCATGTAGCTGTTGAGATACATGTGTGACACTTTCACCGAATTGGACACTTCGCTCAATGATCAGCTAGTCTGAGGAAATAACAATAAGTATGTATCCCTTCACACCGTCGAGGTATCCAACAAATATACACTCTGTTCTCTGTGGATCAAGTTCCTTCCTCTTTTCAGAGTGAATCTTGGCCCATGCACATGAACCGAAAATATGAAAGTGGGTCACTTCTAGTTTGAGGTCACTCCAAGCCTTGTAGAGGGTATTATCCTTGATAGATCTATGTGGAGATATGTTTTTTATGTAGGTTGTACAATTAAGTGATTTGGCCCATAATATATGTGGAAGTGACATTGCATGTGGCATGCAATATGCCATCTCTTTTAGATATCTATGTTTCCGCTCAACAACTTTGTTTTGCTGCAGAGTATAGAGAATCATTTGCTACAACTAAATCCCTACCTCATGACAAATATTATGTATCTCATGGTTGACATAATATCCCATGTTATCATTTCAGATTATTTTGATTATTTTTCCTAACTTTTTCTCAACAAGGGATTTAAAATCTTTGAGGTGTTGAAAGACCTCTGATTTTTTCCTGAGAAAGTAAATCCATGTGAAGTGTGATAAATAATCAACAAAAATGAGCATGTACCTTGCTTTACTGATTGATGGATGTAGAAAATGGCCCATGAGGTCACTATGGATCCGATCTAAAGGAGAGGAAGCTCTCTGAGTCTTTCCTTTGTCGAATTTCTCTTGAGGGTGTTTTCCAAGAACACATCCCTCAAAAATTCTTTTGGAGAAGTGGATGTCGGATATACCATCAACCATTCAATTCTTTCTAAGTTGTTGCATATATATGAAATTTAAATGCTAGAACATTTCCTTCCATATCCTACTTCTTTCATTAGGATGGGTAAGCAGTAATGCAAAATCTAGTTCAATAAATTTAGAAAATGTGTAAAGTCTAGATTGATGATTTACCTCACCAGTAGAAACCCTGGAATTGGTTTGAATGTCATAGATATCCACTACATCAGGTGTGAATATGAATCTCTTTCTGATGATGGATTTTTTCATTTGATACACGGAGAGAAGATTGATGGAAATTTTGGGAATTTGTAGCACATTCTTGAAGATTTCATTTGTGAGTTCAATTATTCCTTTTTTGGTGACCTCGAATGGAGATTTATCCCCCATCAAAATAGGAGGACCTTTGCATTCATCCAATTAAGAATAGAACTCTTTTTTGGAATCCATGTGGTGTGATGAAATTGGATCTACGATCCAAGCATCGGGAGAGGAGTTGATGGGAATCAAAGCATGGATAGAATTTCGATTCTTGGGATTTTGATCTTATGTCTTCTTGTTCTTGGAATCCTCAGGGATGCGATCTCCAAGGTTATTTTATTGAATTATTTGGGTCATTATATCTATCTATTTATGTATACAAGTGGATTATAGAAGGAATCCTTTCGGTAGTAAGTGCATTTATCCCCTTTTATTCCCTTTCCACCTTTGGATCTGGAGGCATCGTTGAATGGTTTTGAGTACCCTTTCTTCTTCGGATTTGCATGTGATTTACTTTTTTCTTTATCTTTATATTTTTTATATTGATGACTGCTATCATATTGCATAGTAAGTGCATGCACCTTTGGGCCTTTGATTTTTCCCATGCTGATGAGCTTGTTTTGCTCTTGTTTCAAAGACTCGATAAAGTCCTCAAGAGAAGGAATCTTCCAGGTGGATCTAGAGGAGAATATAACTGAATGAAATGTGGATACAAACATTGAGTATTATGGAAAATTTTTGGAGATAATGGTGAGAACCATTTGTTTCTCCTCAGATTTATCAACCCCGCAAGCCTTGAGTTACGACAACAAATCCTTATATTTGGTAAAGAAATCTTGGAGATTTTCGAAGATTTTTGGATCCAATGTGAGAAATTCCACCTCGACCATGTGTCCCCTCATCTCATCATGTTTTCCAAAAATCATTACCATGGTGGCCCAGGCTTCATTGGGGGTTTTACAGGAGGATATGTGAAAGAGGAATTCAAGAGAAATGAGACTGCAAATTGTTTTGAATGCCTCATCCGTTCGATATAGATACTTGTATTTCTCTATGGATGATGTTGGTTCTGCCTCTATGTTCATGGTTAACCTATACAACCCTCTTCTTTGAATATGCATTATCATTTTCTACTTCGTAAGAATGAATTCTTTTGGAAATTCCATTTTCCCGCTGTCTTCTATCTTTGGTAGCTTCAAAAATAATTTGGTGTGTATTTTGCCTAGCAGTCTGTCGGCTATGATACCATGTAAATGTGTTGAACCTACACATAATATATCTATCTTGGAATTGACATACACAGTTGCAGAGAAAATAGAAGAAAAGATAAGCAGGAGAGAAAGAATGGAAGAATTCTCATTAACCAAAATAATGAATAATAATTTACAAATGATATACTATGTATAACTCAACTAATGTGAACTGGAGGAGAATCCAATGTGCCATAGTGGTGGTCTAGAGTGATCTAGACAAACACCAATAGTTATGGGAGTAAATTTCCACCTAGTCTAGTCTCTCAGGAAGTTACGGGAGTGAACTACCACCTAGAAAAGTTAACTAGTCTATCAATATTTGGTTAACTGACTGAAATAGAGTGATATGAGGGGGAGATTAGGGAATCATGAATAATGGGATAGTCTTTTGATGATCCCAAGTAAAATGTGCATTAGTTGGTGATTATTTCAATGATGCATGGTGATAATAACAATGTGGCATCTAGACTCCACTCAACTAATCAAACTAAAGTATGAAATGAAGAGAATATTCTCCCTAGAGGAATATTCTTCCTAAAATATAGGACATTGAATAATGACTAATAAAAATATAAATAACCTTAGGAAAAATAAATCCTATGTGTGTGTGAAGTAACTCCAACAATGAGAGTTTCCAAGAGATCCATTTATAATCCATGTAAAGTGGATGAAGTGGTTGGGGTCAAGACTCAATGGGAATAGGGATCATGATATACAACGGGTCGTAGTGTATCATTCATGGGTTCCTTTGTAGAGGGTGTGTGGTACCTTCATCCACAATGCACTTTTTCCAATCCCATCAATTTCCTTTTATCTTTATTTCTTTATATTTTATTTCATAATAACATAAGGATAGATTGAAGGTCACCACCTTGGTGTGCTGACTACATAATGGAAATGTTAGCCAAAAACACCTAATGGAAATGAGAAGGTTGGCTCTTGATGAGACCCCCTTTCTCTCAGCCATGCAACTGAGATCCATTTCACTGGTTTGGTTTCTGGATGATGAAAATTTCAAACCACTAGATAATCATGGACATGATAGTTCAGCTCATGATGAGACCTCCTATCCTTCAACTAACCTTTCAAGAATTTCTTTATTATATTGTGGGTCCCCTTTATTCAAAGATAAGTGTTTCATTTCTTTCTTGGGTGATCCCTGGGAAAAGCATCTAGAAGGTTTATATAATGATTTTATCTTTTACCCAATACCAACCCCACTGGGCCTTTATCCCCTTCTTCCCATAGAATGAGGAACAACCCCGTCTTGGGTCAATATACCCTAAAATCCCAAGAGATAAGGAAATGGAGGGGAATAATGATGGAAAGTGGTAAGTATGGTCGAGAGTGGTACGATGGATCATTAGGGTGTTCCTAGTAGCAAACCCATCCCTAAGGAAAACCACTTACTAGTGCACAATGTCAACCACCAAGGTGACGCAGGGAAAAAGGAATAATGTCCAAGAACATATCATGAAATATGGAGAAATATAAGATACAACATAATAAAATGGCTTAAATATTGAAATGATTCTCACCATAATACTGAATTGTACCTCATGGAGAAAGGGCCACTTCCTTCCAGAAGCAAGCTAGTGTGGTGGATGCCATCTGTAAAACTGTGACCATCTGTGGTGGTGAGTGGGTTTTCCATTTGTGAAAAGGGTATTGTTGGTCATGTAGTATCTCTACACTCTATATATGAAACCTAAGGTCCTTGATATGTCATCTCATTATTTATACACAAAATGGGGATAACATTTGGCTCCTACTTGGGGACATGTGCTCACCATAGAGTGCATGAGAACCGCAACATCTCCTGGTAGATTTGTGCCTGCAAGGAAACATCAAACTGTCAAGTGCAGGATGACCTACTCATCCTTGTTCTCATATGATCATAATCAAAACTAACTAAGCTAGAAAAATAAAATTTTGACATTTTTCAAGAAATTCTAAACTAAGCAGGAAATCAATATGAAAGTAGAGTAAAATGAAATGCATCTAAACCAGTATGAGAAATCATAATGCAAATGCAGGGAATAAAAATAACTTACCTACTTACCTGGGGCATGGGCCCTAAATAAGTCATGTGACTTGGATGTGAGGTTGGAGAAGCGACCCATATACTAGTAATGGCATCCTTCTCCCATCCAATGATGTCAGATAGTACCTTTCTTGGTTAAACTTATTATTGATGATGTAAGGGTCAAGCCATGAATTGCTATATTTATTTTCATATATGGGCTTGCCCTTTCTTTTCTCCCACATGAGCACAAGATTTCCTTCATTTAAATTTATGCAAGGTGTATTCTCATTGTATGGAGGCTCTTTGTAGACTGTATCTTTTATGATTTCTTCCTTTTTCTTATCTTCCTTCTTCAAAATTTGGATAGACCCTGGCTCCTTCCCATGGTATTTCGTAATTGTGATTTTTTATTGATTTTTCCATGGAAGAAGTGTGTATATGGATTCCTCCTTCATAAAAGATATCTAAAATGGATCATAATCAATGGTTTGTGGGAGTACATCATAATCACATTTGTTGGAATAATCAGGACCATCAGGATCCATCATGTGTCTATCAGATTTCTCTCGATTGTATAGTATTTGGAAAGTTCCATCTCTCATAGGAATGTGTGCATGGGTGATATCGATGCTAAGGAAACCGCCAAGAGTAGTAGACCAACATCCATATAAAATCATCCCCCAAGCATCTGGAATGTTGATCACTATTGTGTCCATGAGAATGTTGATATGTGGGAAGTCAATCAAGAAAACCTCAATGTCCTCACATACCACGAGGATTTTGACCTTTCTAGAATCAATACCACATACATTTCCATAAGGTTGGGATGTCTTAAAACCAATATGTTTCATTACCTTCAATGATATGACATTTGTGGAGGCCCTTGAATCAAGCATGCAATGGTTCAAATGGAGGTCATTCATGCCTAATGAAAGCATCAAGACAAGGTTGATGGTCAAAATGTAGATCATGTAACTTGGGATGCAAAGTGAAGGTCATGGAATATGTAGAGTGAGGACTGGAACCCACAAACCCACGAAACTGAAAAAATGGCTAAGTGTTAAAACAAACTTATGAAATAAGAAAGTGGGTTGAAATCAAGGCCCACCGACCTTTGAACTCAATGAGAAAATGAGGGAAGAGTCCCAAAAAAAAGACTAAGTGTGGATACAAGTGGAGAATATGGGAGAAGAGTGAGGTAAAGTATGGAGAGAAAGATGTTGAGTGAAAATTCAAAGTATGGTAGAATTGTAATATAGGAGAGGAGAGGAGAACATGATACTTAGAAAGATTCTTCAAAATCAGACCTCTAGAAAATATCTTGAGTAACTTAGGCATACAAATACATATTTATGATCCAAAAAATGTGTGGCGAAGATGAGACTGAGGGTTGCAAAGTGAAATTATAAAATTTCAAAAAAATGTCTTCTTTTGATATCAAGGATTTTATGAATACAAGAGAGGGAAAATATAGATGACCAAATTTTGGTCAACAACTGGATCCAATTGCGGGATAGTGACCCACTGTGGGTTGTTGAGAATCCATAATCTCAGTTGCTTCCTTCTCCATTGGGCCATGGAGTCATCTTCAATAAATTCTTGTAATTATTCTTCCTCATGGAGCTATCTTCAAACTTCAATATAAATACTTCCTTATTATGCAAAACTGAATTGAAGAAACAAAATATGTACATACATGATATACCTACCCTAACTTACTTAAAGAAAGGGGCACCTTAGGTGTAGGCAGATTTCCAATGGAGCCATTCAAGCATTTATTTGATTTTTGGAATGAACTCCAAAATTATAAGATATGTTGGGATTTGTACCAATGAGTCAGGGGCACTCTCAATATGTACTGGAGAAAAATTATACCAAGTATGGTGAAAATTTGATTGTGTTGTTTGGCCAACAATGCTATGGAACCATAATTCAGTAAAATCAATTCTTAGTTGAGTAATTTTCAACATAAGAATACATTCATCATTTTCTTTATTTACAACTACTTCCAAGGTTCTAGATTCATCAAAAATCACTTGAAAAGACTCTTCTTTCATGCAAAGGTGATCTTTCTCATCATTCTTCTCAAGATTATTTTCTTCCATCAATTCTTCTTGCTACAAGTTCTCTTGTGATGTTTCATCATCTATTACAAGGATGCAATATTCTTGTATATTTGGTGGAGGCTAGTCAATTTTATTTTCAAATTTGTTGCTCGAAATATCTTCATATAGAGTATATAGGACATTGAAATTGTGTTCTTGTAATTTGGAATGTTCATCTTCCTTTTCATCAACATGACTTGACTTAGAAATTTCATCCACTATTTGATTATATTATTCTTTAAAATTGGTGACTTTGTTATATTGCTTCCATATGTGAGAGGATGGGTGGGAAGCAACATTTAAAACATCAATTATGGATCTTAGGCATTAATGAATCTTCTAACACATCCCAGCTAGTTATGGAGTTAGGCATTAATGAACTATACCATCCAAGATAATGCTCTCGTAGAGTTTGTAGGAATAATATACATGTAACATTGTCTCTAGTGAGGTTGAAATCATAACATGTACCTTTAAAATTAATCAAGTGTTTCTCTACATCTTCTGAAGCATCCCCAAAGAATGTAGAAAAAATTTCAATAGGAATATTGGGCATTTGAAAGTCTATTTTTGGTATATTTAAAGGGGTATTATGATATCGCCTCCTTCTTTGAGTATTTCTCCTTTTTGCTGAGTCTTGAAAATCCATTGATGGGATTGATGAAGAATATAAAGAACCATCATGAAATGAATGTAACCCTTCATTTTGAATTTTTTCAATGGATTTTCCAGGGAATTCATTCTCCCAAATCTTTGGTGCTTCTCAATTCTTTTTAAAATTACAAAAAATATGAGACATGCTTAAAATAAGTAGCAATATTCTTGAATCTTATTTTTGAAACTTTGAGCCATGGAAATTTTTGGTTCCTCACATATCTTGAAAACAAATATGTCCCCAGTTAAGTTGCCAAAAATGTTGACGCTTGAATCCATTAGGACCAAAACGACAACCTCATGAGGACATTAGTCCCCCTTCATTTTTAGAGAGGTGGTTCTCCTCTTTGGCTAAAAGATATATATTTGAATATATTGGATTAGGGAGAGTGCTAAGAAGAAAACCCCAAATATTTATTGTTTGGATTTATATGAAAATGGTTCTTCAATAACCCAATACGATATTTATGAGTAGAAACAAGTCTTTTTAGAATATGAAAAATATTGAAGGAGGGCTTCAACATTAGAATTAAATTGTGATCAACATCACACACAATCTTCTTCATAATATACAAATGAATCCATATCTTCTTCATGAGAAATATGAGAGAATTATTTGATCATTTGAAATAATTTTAATAGAGTACTTAAATTAGTAATAAAAGATAAATTGATAGGTCAACCTCAAATATCTCGTACTTAAAACTCAAAGTTATAAGATACAATTAAGATCAACCCCAAAGAAATTCTTTGTGGAGTTTATTCATGAGAAATGTTCTTCATTACTAAAACATTGACAACCATGTATGTGGATGCAAATACTCCATGATCATACAAGAAAAGTCTATAGAAGAATAAAAGAAAAAAACTCAACAACTCAACCTTGTGCCCAACTCTGAGATTCAAGCATAAAGCTATGAGAATTGGTGTAGAAGAATAGAAATAAAGGAGAAGATGGAGATTTATTTCTTTTGAATAGAATATTGATTGTGTATCCATGGATGTAGCTTCTTCTTCCTCTAATTTTCTTCCCTACCCCTTTGAAAATACTTGTTATTCGAGCCCTTGATGAAGCCTCTCTTCTCTTTTTAAGAAGAGATTTTCTAACTACTTGAGTAGTTAGGGTTTTCTTCCTCTCTTGAAATTCCCATACAAGTTTCTTCTTAGAACATTCCCTTTAATAATTCCTCATTAATTACTCATTAATGAACTCACATCATTAATATAATTATATTGAAAATGGGTCCCTCTCTTTTTTTAATAAAATTTTTAATTAACCTTTTATTTTTTGTAAATTTAATTAATCTCCCTTTAAACAAGGATGCCTGTGTTTTAATTTTATATGAATCATAATAAACATTTTATCCATGGAAATCATTTCATATATGATATTTATCATCTTATATTTACAATGATATAAAAGTTTCCCAAATCCATCACTCGGATCTCAAGATATGAGCTCGTGAAGTTGAGTTGTCACAAAGGCCCATTAAAAATGAAGTTGAATGATATTTTAATTTTTGAGACAAATATATCACCTATCAACACTTGAAGTCTATACCACCATATTTGAAATCTAAATAAATTTCCAACAATATAAATTATTTGCGATTTCAACACCCAGAGCTCAAGTTATGGCCTCCGCAAGATCAACACTCAGCCAACGTCAATCAAAATTGATGGGCAAATGTGGGCCCTTTGATGAATTTTGTGCTTCCCTTTATAAAATTCAAATTTTTAGTTTAATATTATATCCCACATGCATTGGGATATTATATTCTTCATGATATATAATAATAAGTGTTTGATTCACTTAGCAAGAAACACGAGAAGAGAATAAATTATGGAGCTTGGAGGATTTGACCCTTCGAAAATTGTCTAATAAAATAATAATTTTTTGGAATCTCATCGTCGTCCACCTAATGTCCAGTAACCATGATGAGTCATCCAATAATATCATGCCATGTGTCTCTCCATTTTTTATTTTTTTCCACGTGTAATGCTCTAATAATAATATTCCATGTGTCTACCTCCACGAGTTTCCATGTGTCACAATTCCATGCTTGCATGTTGAATGTTCTTATTGGTTCATGGTTTAAATAGTGAAAAATTTGGAATAATGGTTAAGTACAAGAAAGAAGGAAGAAGGGTGAGTGATGGGAAGGGGGAGGATTTATAGATAGGGGAAGTTAGAAGGGTAGTTTGTAGGTTGCAGGGATGAACGATAGAGAAATAGAATATAAAATTTTCATGAACCCGCAAACCCGGGGTTGTATAGATGATAAAAAATGTACTAAGTATAGAGGAACGTTCGATCGAACTGGCATGAAAGAGGAATGAGATACTTTGGATCTTGGCACTCACGACAAGGCTGATGGTCGAAATTTAGATCGTAGAACTTGGGGTGCAAAGTGAAGGTCATGGAATATGGAGAGTGAGGGCTCGAACCTGCGAAACTAAAAAAATGGATAAGTGTTAAAAATTACTTATGAAATAAGAAATTGGGTGGAAATGAAGGCCCTCCAACCCATGAACCCAATGAGAAAATGAGGGAAAATTCCCAAAAAAGACTAAGTGTGGAAACTAGTGGAGCATATGGGAGAAGAGTGAGGTAAAGTATGGAGAGAGAGATGTTGAGTGAAAATTTTAAGTATGGTATAATTGTAATATAGGAGAGAAGAGGAGAACATGATATTTAGAAATATTCCTCAAAATCAGACCTCTAGACAACATCTTAAGTAACTTAGGCATACAAAAACAATTTTCTGATCCAAAAAATGCATGGAGAAGTTGAGACTGAGTGTCACATACCCACTACCTAAATCAGATTTTTCTGGTCTGCTGCCGGACCAGAACCCCTAATTATCCATGGAGGCCCAACGTAAGATGGCTCTTTCTCTCTCTTCCTCCATTCCCATGTGATCGCGAGTCATTTTCATGGTTCAATTTGAACGCAATGCCTATTTTTATTTCGTGCCTTGGCGCTACAGTAATGTCTAAACGTTCGACTCTGCAACCGTGAACCCCAACAGGGCTAGAGACTGACCAATGGGGACAAATCCCTACAGGGTCAGCAAATGGCCAATAGGAACAAATCTCAATAGGGGTAGACAACCGCCAGTGAGAACAGGCCCCGTCGAGCGGTTAAGTGGAATACAGGTGGAAAAAAGGGAACCTCGACACGATAGTTGACATGATAGGAGGGGGGGGGCACTTCACACACCACACTATTC
>JZKD02S1727506.1:630325-683418 GCA_000966675.3 Picea glauca
GTGGACGTAGCCCACACTGGGTGAACCACGTAAATCTGTGTCTCTCTTGTATTGTGTGTCTTCTATGTTTTTGTTTCTGCATTTGTTTTATTTTATTTCTCCGCGGTCCTGTTTTTCTAACAGATCTATTTCCTAGAGCATAATCAAACAATTCCATTGTTCATTAATTAAGAGGATGATCCAACGAATCTGACTTAATTGGTTGGTGAGATGGACCATTGGTGCAACTCAACAGGTTAGTTTGTTAATGACATATCCACTGCGTGTGTTAATCTCGTGTTGACACGTACTCAAAACCTTCAATGGTCTATATCAATGTGCGTTTCCTCCATTAAATTAGCATCAATGCAATTTGATTTGTGCCTTTAAATCTCCACCGTGGGTCTGACAGTTGATATTTAATCTCCCGTTGACTTGACGATCCTGACTCATTTGGAGGATTCAACAAAATGAATGATCATGACTCAATCAGGTGTTGATATGGGCGGTCCTTATTTATTTTTGGACTTCAACACTCCAAGACTTTGGGATATTACATCTTTGAAGTTGTTCAACTCCCCTAGAGTTATACCTGCAAAAATCCTTACCCTATCCTTACACTGCTTGATTTGATGGTCACAAGAAATTCCAGATATTCTTCTATCAATGACCCCAATGATTTCACTACTTCGGCCTTCAACACTTTTAGGACTCAAACGTATTTTTTAACATCCCATTATACTGATCACAGTTATATTGACTTATTATTTGAGGACACTTTTGTGAAAGTGATCTGACTATAGTAAATTATGATTTCATTTTGATTATGAGTTATATATGATGTTGATGATGTATTGTAATTCATTGTTACTTTAAGATGCATATGTATTGACATATATTATTGACGAGTTCTCCTGAGTGCGCATGACACATGATAGGTTATGGATGCTAATGGCATCAATGGACTTCCTTGGACTCCAGATTGAGTCAGGGAGTGGATTGTATTTTGTTTAAGTATTTCATTTTATGCACATGTGATATATGATTGATTACAATATGATTTATATATATGGATTATTGAAACTATTTTTGTCAGTGGATGTAGGCTTGATGATGCCTACTAATCCGAATCACATAAGGAGTAAAGGGGTCATGCACAAAAACCAAACATTTGAGGGAGAGGTGTGGTAGCATCCCTGTCATAACCTACTAGCACTCTTGTCATGACCTGAACTATAGGTTAACGATTACCTAGTTTGAGAGGTACATAATTTCATGAGGGAAGACTCAGAAAATCACTCATGAGGAAATATAAGGGGCATGCAATAAGGAAAAATCCTTATTCCTTACAAATCCCTTAGTCTGTCACAAGATCGACCAAGTGGAGTGTTGAATCCAAGTGCCAGACATGGCACCCTTGGAGCAGAGACATTCATCTTGAAGGGAATATCACATAATTAAAATATGAGTAATAAAATCCAGATGACCTAGAAAATATAATGAAATGTTTAGACCTTTTTAGAATAGAATATTAATTAATCATGAA
Source organism: Picea glauca (assembly GCA_000966675.3). Lineage (NCBI taxonomy): Eukaryota > Viridiplantae > Streptophyta > Pinopsida > Pinales > Pinaceae > Picea > Picea glauca. The sequence goes on from JZKD02S1727506.1 coordinate 631,851, forward strand.
ATTATAATCTAATAAATATAACAAGAGTCTAATCCTAAGTCTAAGTATAAACGAGGGACTAAATAAAATATTAAACAAGTTAAGGGAATTGAGATATAATCAAACTCTAAGAAAATAGGGAATAAGAATTAAAAGTTAGGTATATGCACATGCGTGAATGAAAATAATAAAAAGGATTTATAAATAAAAAGAAAATAAAACATGAGAGAATAGGTTTTCCACATAGAGGAGCATCTTGATTCGATATACCACTAAGTCTAACTAAAATAAGACTCCTAAACCAACTCAAACAAAGATCTAGTTAGGGAACACTCATTAAATGGGAATTTGGGGAACTAAGAGACATCTAAGAGAAAAAATAGGAACACGTTGGGGAATGTGAGGGAAAATGGTTTTCTAAATCAAATAAAAAGAGGAATTACTTGTGCAACCTTGGGAGAGCATGAAACATGTGGTGGGTGAATAATTATTTAATTTAACTTTTAAAAATTGTTTAGTTGTGCATGGGGACAAGTGTCATTTAAAAATAATTCTATAAAAGAAATTGAGGAGAAGTGAAAATGGGGACCACTTTTGGTCAGTACTATTATGTTGCCAATTTTTTTCTTGACTAAGTTTTACTTGTGAGAGTTGGGATTCCAAGAATTGTAAAGGGTGGAAGCTCTTCCTTGCAAGGAAATTTCTGGGTGCTATCGATTTCTGTTTTTTGTGTGTGGCCCCTTTGTAAATCGGGGGGCTAAGGGGGTAGAAGAGTACCCCTAGCATTGGCTGAGACGTACCGGTGAAGTCTGGGATTTGCAAGAAAGAAGAAGGAAACAAATACTGTGAAGGTTTCCGATCGAGGTTCCACAAAAACCAATCACATTTCGGTTACAATACATAAAATTATTTATATGTTAAGTTATTGAAATTATTCAATTAAATTTTGTAATGACTTGCACCAGATCGATCGGTGAATTTCTTAAAATATGTAATGATTGTATGTAGAATGACATTAGAATTAAATGAATATATTCAGTGAAATGATTGAATCTGTGTACTACAATACTTACATATAAAATTCATGCCTTCTAAGATTTATATATATAATCGTTCCTTTCTGAATTTATAAATAATTTTGTTCTTGAAATTTAAGTGTAACATAATCAAAATTAGAGAATTGGATTGTGGACTCCTTTTTCGCACCTGACTGAAATGAAGTATATACAAATTATACATATAACTTGATCGATAAGAATCCTTGGTTACAGTAATCAAAATTAATAATGGTTTTGTTGGAAATCTCTTATATATTGAAAATCTTCCATTGGTGTTCACCATTTATGATATATTGAAAGTGTGAATTCGACTGTTTAGTTTGGTGAATTTTTATTTTTTTCTATGTTATGTATATTGATGCTTAGTGGAAATATAATGATACGATGAAATGAGTTTTATTATATATACATATAAAGTCTGTTACAAATCGACTGGTATTCAATAACTGAAAATATAAGGACATGTATAAATTCCTTGTACAAAGAACTTTTTGTTTAGATAGAAGGTTATATTCAGTTTTCAAAAATGGGGGCCAAGGACATGGTATAATTCTCAGAGTCAATATTAAAATTTATATTACACATGTGTGAGTAAACATTGAGTTCTATCCTGCATACACACTCTTGCATGAGTAGGAGTAATTTTCAAGAATATAATTACTTCCTCCTAATTTTGCGTACATTGATAAAGAGCCTTCCCTTCTACGTTGTATGACTGTGATTATTATTGCTCTTGTATTCTGAGGAATATACTAGTTCATGTTCAATGCAAGTACTAGATTCCGGGTCCTTCCTTGACCTTCTCATATGGATCTCGTTGATTTACCTTCTTTATATCCTTAATTCCTAAGTTTCTTTCGTTATGTGGGATGAAGTAATTACTTAGTTTGAATGTCTAAATCACAGGAATAAAATAAAGGTTATACATTTTAACTATTTTTTTTTCAAATTTCCGATTGGTATCCTAGTCACTGATCTGTAATAGAAACCTTGGGTTTCTTTACCACATGCCCTTCAACAACTTGGCGTGAAAATTCAGTTTCATGAGGGTCCCTTTTCTCTGGTGGAGTTGTGCATGTGAGTGCAGGATATAACCAAGCACTAGACAAAAAGGAGTTCACTTTGGCACTCCAAGACTTTGGAGCTCCGAGAGAATTCACTCCAAACATAATAATCCAATGCATCGGAGACTTTACCGAATGAACTGGTCATAAAGAAAGGTTGACCAAAAGTTGTGGGTTGTCACCCTATCCTTTCACTTTCTCATCTTTTTCAAATGACTTGATCTAACAGATGGCGAGGATTTTCCTCCCTCCATGATCTACGGTGGATTTTCACTTTAGGACTCCAGGCTTCAGGGTTCTTCCACTCAAAATAACGATGACCAAATCTATCCATAGTTTCGAATCATCGAATGACTTGGATATATATGCTTGCACTGGACTACCAATCTACGACTGATATTTGTGGGTACAATTGATGGTTGAGGGGTAGTTTGGGGCCCAATCAAGTAATCTGGACCATCAATATCTTACCAAAGGATTTCTCACAATTCTCTGAGCTCTTCCGAGGAACTCCGCACATCGCTATCTCTCCTAACCTTTGTCACTTCTAAGAATTGAACTCCAACACACACTTGTTCTTCCCTTCTAAGATTTTTCTCTTTGAAGGTCAGTTTGTGCACTTCTTGTGCTTACTCTGTGCTGACTTGCACTATCCCTTCTGAGATCTAATCCTTAGAATTTAATGGCCTCTGCACACATTGCATCAGCTATGTGCACACCTTGCATTGTCTCTCTTGAGATTTTGAATTGTAGAAGGTTCATCCTCCGCACACCTTGCATTGGAATTGTGCACACTTTGCATTGTGACTCCCAGAAGAGAAACATTTGAAACTTAAAAAAAAATCATAAACTCATTCATAGAACAGACAAAGACATAGACACAAAAGTACAACAACATAGTATATTTTTAGTTTCAGAAAGTACAAAACAGGCTTACAATCTCCTCTCAGGATTTGAGAGCAATTCTCGTCTCTTCTCTTCTCTTTAAAAAAAATACCATCTTACAACATAGATTACAATGAATTATACAATCTTGGCTTCTCTATCCTTATTATCTATAGAGTTTGAGTTCTTTCACATCTTATCAAATGTCGCGCCTTCCTTGGATTCCAAACCAATTTAATGGGCGTTGTGCTGGTTATTGACTTAGATGTTGAGTGGGGGAAATGCTCCTACATAATTTACATAATTGTTGTTAGGATATTTAGACACTTAGGAGTTAGTAAAGATCTACTTGGTCTATTGTTTCGTTAGCTAAAAATGTGTTTCTTTAGTATGCATTAGTATGCATTTGTAGTTAGGAAATCTGATGGTCACGATATGTTCCCGACATAGAGTGATCCAAAGGTTCAAACTCTCCTCGATATCAATGGCCATTGATCCATGGCTTAACACCTGATTAGTCCATTATCTCTATTTAAATATCATGAAGGGTCATTTGTCGATGATCGATTGTGAGAAACTCTCTTGTAAAATCTCTCTGTAATCTTTTTCTTTTGCATTAATAAACTACTCCAAGTGGTTGTGTTGGCTGAGGTCGTGGATGTTTCACCGTAAGGGTTTTACCAGGTGAAAACATCGGTGTGTTGATATTTGATCTAGTTATGTGAGTATTTACTGAAGGTGTTCATACTCTGTTGGAATACGTATGTTGTCGAACATGGTATCATAGCTTGTTTGAAGACTCGCTCCTATTGTAGATCGAGATCGTGAAGCTGAGTTGCCTCCTCTCCATTTTCTATCATTTTCTATCATTTTTGGGCTGCGAGGACTGTTCCATTTCATCCGAAGCACTCATTTCAATTAGGAACACTTTTATTTTCACTCAAAAAGGTTTTTGTTTGTCCAAGATATGGCCATTACAGTTAGATTTGAAGGTATAAAGTTTGAATGCGCTTTTTTTTAATTTTTTGCAGAGAAGTATTTTGGTTTTATTTCGGTTTTGTATTTTTTTATTTCCGGGTTGCTACTCTTTTAGATATGCATATTCTCTTTTCCCTGTGCCCTGTGTGATCTTGGAAAATCAGAAACAAATAGGAAAAGGTGCATCTTCTGGGTAAGATAACTGAGATGTAACCCTTGTTGTCATCGAGAAGCGAAATTTTTTTCTTGTGTGAAAATAGTTTTTTTTAGCACGCTCTACAAGGCCATATTCCACAACAACAACAAAAACAAGACCCCCAATCCTCTTTCTGAACATTACAATATGTTTTTCTAGACCATTTGGTTAAAAGTTGCCTTATCAAGTAAGAGGTCTTGAGTTCAAGTCTCTCTTTTGTTACTTTTTTTGAAAAAGTTCATGCTAAAATTGTAAAGTGTATTTCACTTCAAGTATAAAAATGAATCACTATAAGTAGCTTTAGTATTTTATTTTAAAGTTATTTATTTTTCATGCATCTTTTCTTTCTAAAAGTGATCCCCACTTCTATTTATAAAATTGGGTCACTTCATAAAACAACTTACACTACCACGTGGTCCTTTGGTTATAGTTTATGCCTTTTTTTTAAAAGGGCATAACTCTCACATCCGAAGTTCGTTTTCAGTGCCATTTTTTTGAAAACCGCATAACTTTTCGAGCTCTTTCTATTTACATCATCAGTTTCAGTTTTTAAATCTGTATTATATGCATATTTAATATGCATTCTACAAGTAATCTCTTACATACCAGCACCAACTACTTCTAATGGAAATCCCATATGGAGGATTTATTAAGAAGTAAAGGCTTGTACGAGATTACCTTGGGAAAGGAAACAACACCCACTGATGTTGATAATAAATCCAAATGGGATAATAGGAATGACGAAGCACGTGGATTAATCAAAATGTCCATCTCTCCTTATTTAAGGTTCCACCTTCAATCAATTGATAAACCCAAAGAAGCTTGGGAAAAGATTAAATCTGTGTTTGGTAAACATAATATTATTCGAGCACAATAGCTAGAAAATCAAGTACTAACTTTAAGTCCAAATGATTTTTCTTTCATTCAAGACTATCTATTTAAGTTTAAAACACTTAGAAATTTAGGTGAAGAATGTAAGATAAAGATAAACGAAGATCGTTTCATCTATATTATTGTTTCTAAGCTAGGTAGTGCATATTCTATGTTTGTATCTACCTTTTATGCCATGCAAGAGGCTCTAGGGGTAGCTTACAAAAAACCCAGTCTTGAGAACTTTTGTGATGCTTTGATTAGAGAGAAAGATAAGCTAGTACAACTTGGAGTGATCAGCACTGCAGGTACCTCCAACAAAGCCTTAGTTGTCCATCAGAAAGATAAACCCAAGAATCCCAACAAGCAACATCCTCTACAGAATAACAAGCAATATAAGGTTCCCAAACCCACTCAGATAACTTTTTCTCCTAATGGAGACAAAGGAGAAAAATATAAAAATAAGAATAATAACAGACATTGCAATTTTCTTGATAAATATGGTCGTGATGAGTCCAAATGTTTCAAGAACATGGCAACTTTAGAAGCAACGATGAAGAAGAACAACATCAGTATTGATTCTACTTCTTCTTCTTCTTCTCATGGACATGCACTTTCTACTTCTGGTTTCTCCTTCAATACAAATTCTACTTCTACTTCTACTTTTGATGAGTGGATTATTGATTATGGAGCATCCTATCATATGGCTAAGGATAGAGCCATATTTTCTACTCTAAATGAATGTAACACCAAGTAAATATTTGTTGGTGATTATAGATTTCTTAGTGTTGAAGGATCTAGAACAGTTGAAGTAGAAAATGGTCATTTCATTGATGTGTTCCAAGCCTTTCTTGTAACCTTCTATCAGTATATCAAATCACTCATTCAGGTGAAGGTAAAACCGTAGATTTTTCACCTCACCAAGTTGTAATCAAGGATATAAAATATCCTAAACATGTTCTTGCAACTGGAATTGTTGATGATATTACCAAATTGTAAAATTTTGACAACTTTGGGTCATCATATTTTTCATCAACTTTTGTTGCTCATAGCGATGACTTGAGAAAACTTTGGCATGAGCCATTTCATCATCTAAACTATCGCTCATTGCATAAACTATGTAATCAACATATGGTGACTAGTATTCCTCTTGTTTCATGCAGAGATGGTGTTTGTTTCAGTTGTGTTCTTGGCAAACTTAATTGGGACAATTTTGACAAATGTGCCTCTTGGCACACATCGGGTCCTTTGCAGCTTGTTCACAGTGATTTGTGTGGTCCACTTTATTCTCTTTCATTTTCTGGGTGCAAGTATTTCTTAACTTTCATTGATGAATTTTCCAAACGTATTGGGGTTTACTTCTTAAAACTTAAGAGATAAGTTTTTGACAAGTTTTTGGCCTACAAGGCCCTTATAGAAAAGAAATCTGGACATCAAATTCAAAGTTTAAGAACAGATAATGGAAGCGAATATGTGAACAATAATTTTAGAAGTTACTGCACTACACAGGGAATCCAAATGCAACACACTGTTCCATATACACCACAAGAAAATGGTGTTGTTGAGAGAAAGAACCATACATTAAAAGAAATGACTAATTTTATGATCCAATCTAAGGGATTAAGTCTAAAGTATTGGGCGGAATCCATCAACTATGAAAATTACATAGTAAATCACACTCCCACAATGGATCTTAAAAATATAACATTGAAAGAAGCTTGGAATAAAATTAAACCAGATGTAAGTCACTTCCATGTATTTGGCAATATAGCATGGGTTCACATTCCTGATGAGAAAAGGAAAGCATTGCAGCTTAAAAGTGAGAAGTGTATATTTGTTGGTTATTCTGAAGATGTCAAAGGTTATAGACTTCTTCAATCACATTGTAATGAAATTATTATTAGAAGAGATGTTAAATTTGATGAAAATCTCATCCTGCGAGCCTAATTCGGTGTTTGTGCCTTCTTTGGCCTGTGAGCCTAATTCTGCGGTTGTGCATTCTTCTTTCTACGAGCCATACTCGATGTTTGTGCCTTCTTTTGATCTAGTTTCTTCTTCAGATGATGAAAGTGAGGATGAAAATCCACCTCCACCTACTCACGCTCCTCCAGATGAGTCCTTTGAACCTGAACCAACACCAACTCCACTACTTCATAGATGGGTCTATTCAACACAAGAAGCAGTTGGTGATATTGTCGATGATCCTTCATATCAACGTCGGACATGTTCACATTTCCAGCAAGCCTGTTCTCTTTTGGCTCAAGTTTCAGAAACTCATGATCTAGAGACATTTGCATAATCTTCAGGTCATCCAGATTGGGATACAATAATGAATGAAGAGTATCGTTCTTTAATGGCAGACAATACTTGGGATATTGTACCTCTTCCAAAAGGAAGAAAACTTATTAGATGCAAATGGGTCTACAAAACTAAGTATGCATCAGATGAAAGTTTTGAAAGACACAAGGCTCGATTAGTTTCCAAAGGATTTTCCCAAGTTGAAGGAATTGACTATAATGAAACCTTTGCCCCTATAGAAAAAATGAATTCAATCTGCCTTGTTCTTTCCCTTGCTGCCTCGCATAAATGGGAGTTCCATGAGATGGATGTTAAATCCACCTTCTTGCACAGAGATTTGAAAGAATAAATCTACATGGAACAACCTCCTGGATATGTCCAGAATGACTCTAGCCTTGTTTTTCATCTCAAGAAATCTCTTTATGGTCTCAAGAAAGCTCCATGAGCTTGGTATTCCAAAATGGACATCTTTCTTATTACCACTGGATTCTCTAGATTCCATTATGATCCTAATGTCTATACCGAGAAAGTAGGAAGCCATCTCATAATCCTTGTCCTTTATGTTGATGACCTTATCCTTACTAGTAGTGACTCAAAAAATTTAAACCATGTGAAAACCAACCTTAAGAAGAAATTTGAAATGACAAACTTAGGATTTTTGCACTATTTCCTTGGCCTCCAAGTTTTATAGACTATTGAAGGATTTTTTCTTTCCCAGTCTAAGCATTATTGTGACCTTCTTCCTCTCTTTCACATGGACGATTGTAAATGAACCCCTTCTCCCTTCCAGTCTGGAGTCAATATTACTACCACCTATACTTCTCCTGAAGTTGATGTCACCCTGTACCATCAGTTAGTTGGTAGCCTCTTATACTTGACTCATAGCCGTCCTAATATTTCCTTTGATGTTGGTATTGTTTCCCAGTATATGCAAATTCCCCATGAAATCCATTGGAAAGCAAATAAAAGTATACTTCACTATCTTCGTGGTACAATTTAGTTCGGGATACATTACAGTTCAGGGGGGACTCCTTTATTGGTTGGTTTCACTGATTCATATTGGGCCGATGAACTTGATGATCGGAAGTCTACTGTAGGTTATGTTTTCAGCCTTAGTTGAGGACCTGTCACTTGGACCTGTAAGAAAAAACATGCTATTGCACTTTCTTCAGCAGAATCAGAGTACCGAGCAATGGTAAATGTAATTCTGGAAGCCCTCTGGCTTCAACAGATCCTTTCAAAGTTTGGATTCTAGCACCAACATATGACCAGCCTTTGGTGTGACAATGAGAGTGTCATCAATATCGCCAAAGACCCAGTTCAACATCAACATAGGAAACACATTGAACTACACATGCACTTCATCAGAAAGCTCATTCATGATCAAGTTATTGAAGTTATCTTTTTCCCTATGGAAGATCAAGTTGCAGACATTTTCACAAAGTCTCTTACAGAAGTGAAGTTTTCCAAACTTCAATCTATGTTAGAAGTTCATAAAGTTGTCATTAAGGGGGGATAGGCTCTAATGCCTCCTTCCTTCTCCTATTTTGTCACTATTGTAAATCCTTTAATCCTATCCCAAGTTGTTCTTAAGGGAGGATGATAGGATATTTATGTAAATACTAACCTTGTACAATGTCTACTATAAACAGATATTCAGAAATGAACAAAAATGATACAATGGAAAATACAAACATTACACAAAGATTTTTCCCCTGGAAACCCAAATTGGGAAAACCAGTGTATAATATATTCATTCATTTGTGTTACATTGTTTACAATACAATATACATATAGGAGCCAACGGCATCTGAAACCCTAACCCAATGACCTGGATTAGTCCAAAACCCTAATTCCATAACCAGAAATAGAAAACCATCAACAAAATCCATGTGCCGAAAAAAACACCTAAATACATGACACGTTTCTTGAGGTAGGTTTCACGTTTCCCAAGGCAGAATTTTTTTTTCTGGGGGCACTGCCTCCCTTCACCCCCCCTCTAACCCCCCTGCATGCCTGATGCATAAGCTCAGACACTGCTACTCGTGCAAAGAATATAACACATACCCAACAATTTAGACACTTAGGATTTAGTTAAGATATAATTGGTCTATTGTGTCATTAGGTAAAAGTGTGTTTTCTAGTGTGTTTCTTTAGTATGCATCTATAGTTAGGAAATCCGACGGTCATGATATGTTCCCGACATAGAGTGATCTGATGGTTCATACTCTACTCGATATTAATGACCATTGATCCGTGGCTTAACACTTGAATGGTCCATGATCTCTATTTAAAGAGCATGGAGGGTCATTTGCCAATGATTGATTGTGAGAAAATCTATTGTAAAATCTCTCTGTAATATTTTTCTTTTGCATTAATAAACTGCTCCAAGTGGCCGCGTTTGTTGGGGATGTGGATGTTTCCCCGTAGGGGTTTTACCACATGAAAAGATCAGTGTGTTGATATTTGATCTGGTTATGTGAGTGGTTACTGAAGGTGTTCGTCCTCTATTGGAATACCTGTGTTGTTGAACAATTTTTGTGGTAGATAAATTTCTAACTTATTAACTTTAAAAGAAAAAAAATAAAAATTAATATGCTAGCTCATAATATCTACTTACTTTGTTTGTATAATGGGGGGTTGTTACACCTTTACTTCTGGAGGGTGAACTATGGATGAGCATGATCAACAACTGAGATTTCAACCGATATTCCTATCATATTGGACGACCAGTGAGATTTCGTGATTTCGTGACTTCACTATTTCATGCTTCTGACTTGTCTCCAATAATCACTAATGTGGTGAAATTCTGGAGTTGTGAAGACTTCTATCTCCTTCTTGTCTTCGATCAACGACTAATGATCAATCAATTTGATTTGACAACTCTAGTTATATCTAAAATTTCTCAATTATATCTGATGGCTCTTTCTTATCTAGCTCCCAATCTAATGGTCATGATTCCACAATCCTTTATAAAGGATCTTTGTTTGCACAATGATCTGGTTTTTGCACAATCTCTGCAATGTTATTTCTCCTGAGTTTTTAGTATCTCAAGCTATTCCTTTTGTGCAACCCAATAAGCTACCTCTCCTAATATTTTCCTTCAAAATTTCTGAAGAAAAACCCCACCCATTCTCTAGGGTCTGTGCGACCTCCCGATCTAGGATCGTTTGACTTCGAGAGATAGATCAGCTCACAGGATCATATGACCCCTCAAAAACAATTATACAGGTCCTAAGTCTTTCTTCCCAAATGAAAAATCTTCTTTTTAGGGGTCCTTGAGCACTAGGAAGTCCTACAAGGGACCGCGGGCCAAACCAGGTGGGCTAAACCTCAAATACCTAGAGGTTTCGGGACTTCGGAGCTCCCAGGTTTCAAGAGTCTCAATAGAATGACACCTCATTCCTTCTAAACGCTGAAGTGACGAAGCATTGAATAACAACCCCAATCGACGATCCACAACACCCGCTTAAATCCATGGTGAGGGATGACTTTAGAAATTCGATATTTGGTGATTATAACCACTTCTACACAACATTCCCCTAGAGAGATGAACCCCAAATCATACCGGATGATTCTCGTCGCTTCCATAGATAAATGGTTAAAAATATGTTGCGCAAGTCCATGCTTCACGGATCTCCTAAAGTACTAAATCTCCAGATCTTGAGATCTACTTCCATGCGTCTCCCATTTATCAATGACGGGGATCTACTCCGCTCTTTGGGGTTTCGGGGAATTTCCAACCCTTGACAATCATGTCCCCTTTCTCTTGGATGGTTGGTCTTTTGGACTCAACAATCCACTAGCACGTGTCCATTGAAATCAACGCTCCATATAGGTTTTGATCTTTGGAACTTCAAGGGTTCCGACTCGTGCACCCTCCTCGAATAAAATTTAATGAATTTGCGAAGTCTGAAGGACTTCTATTGGTAACTCCCGTGCTACATTCCCATATCTAGTGGCTAGAAAAGACTTGGTTTCTCCATGAGTGGATCTTGTTTGCTCATCCTCCAAACTAATAAAACTCCTCCTTTTTCTAAGGATTTTGGTCCCTATCCCTCCTGACCTTAACCAAACGAGGAAATTTGAACCTCTTTGCCTTCCTTTTTCTCCTCTGAACACTTCACAACTTCATACTTAGAAATTTTTATAAGTCACTCATGTACACCTCTGGTGCCTGTTTGCCTCAAATGTTTTTAGTTTCTTGAGAACTTTTTGCACACTACTTGTGCTCTCCATAATTAGAATCTTCAACACTCCAACTGAGTGCCAAACCAATGCACACCTTGCACGGGTTTATTCTCAAACTTTTATCTCCTCCAAGAAACTATGCACTCCTTGCCCTTCCTCTGCAAATTTTCATGTTCTCTCTTGTGACCTTCTGAGTTAGACTTGACTCAAACTTCACACACTTTGTGGGCACTATGCACTCCTTGCACTAGAGCTCTCGGAAGAGAAACAATTGAAACTTAACGAAACATTAGCAGTTCCTCTGTCTAACTAATAAATTCATACATATGAGCATAAACAACCACATCAAGCATTTAACATAACATTTACTCAATCAACTCAGAAATAAGTAACACCATGCATTTGGAATCAAAACTTTCTTCTTATATTCATTCAGAAGATTATGTACATGAGTTTAGGGAGCCTCAACAACCGCAAAATGGCTTGAACAATAATAACATCAACAACCTTCTTTCATTCACATTAAGCAGCCTTAACAATGAGATTCAACAACCTCATTTGGGCATAGTTTACATATATTTATACATGAGGAGCTTCTCAATCCGTTCCTCCACACTACCTTAGTTCTATCTTATCACAATTAAAACATTCATCTATTAAGGCCTATTACATTGAATGAGAATTTACAAAATAGATAAGAGTTGAGTTCGAAATCTGTACAATCCTATATATAATTAAGATGATTACAATCTCTTGAGATCTTATACAATGGCTCAAGGCTCCAAATATTAAAAGATATTTGATTACAATGTTTCAAGAATTTAAGATGATGCACCCTCCTTGGGATCAAAACCAACTTTAAATGTGCACGTCGGGCACTAAGTTGTCCTCCGCTCTATTGAAAAGTCAACAAGAAACATGTGTCTAATTTACTTTTCCCTTAATTAAATTAGACAATAAATATTAATCTATTATTTCATTCATAACTGAGTGAGTTGGATTTGTAACAGAATTATAAGTGTAGTTAAGTGAGTTAAGATCGGTTGTACTAGTTGTAACTAAACATGCACTAGTGAGAGTTCAGTTAATCAGTGAACTCACATGCAACTAAAGATTCGCCATGGTTAACTACATGCATGTCAGATCCAGTGGAGACCCAATTGAGATAATAGGTGAAAGGGACATTTTGACTATCAGTTGTGATTTGATCACACATGTAGTGATTATGCTTATGAGCATGTGCAAACTAGGAAATTAGTTGATGATCATTGTGAGAATTCGAATTGCAGAGATTGTGCAGAGAAGGCAAGCTATCTGGACACAGGAATTGGCACATGTATTTGCTAATTTGTGTATGACATTGTGAGAGATCTTGGATTAGAGTTTTGTATGAGATTGTTTCATGATTCATGATATACATAATATATGATAGTGGGGTTTTTAGCTTTATGCTTTCCCGGTAAAACTTCTGTGTTGTGTGTTCTTGATATTTCAGTTTGTGATTGTGGTTTTGATCGTGGTTTAATTTTATGCAAGAATAATAGTAGAAGTGATTTTGTATTTAACAATGGCGTAATTGTTAGATCATGAGAATCATGGGAAATACATTAAGTGTATCGAAATTTCTACATGGTATCAGAGCCATGGAGGCCACAGAGCTACGAAAATTAGGTGTGAACATTGTTTTTTGCTTGCAGGTCCCGTCTCTAGCAGGGTGCGAACCCTAGTACTAAAAACTAACATCATTTTCAGGAACAACAATTCTCGCACCCTAGAGAAAGGCAGGGTGCAAACTTCATTAAGCATTCTCGCAGTCTATAGTGAATCAGGGTGCGAACTTCCCAGGCAAGTTCACAGGATATACACAGGCAGGGTGTGAACTTCCCTCAAGTTTCTCTTAGGAAAGGCATCAGCTCAGTTTTGGGTTTGATAACATTCGAATTTGCAAGATTTTCTTGGTGTGACAACTGATTCAAGACCGAAATGTCTTTCAATGGCTTGAGGTTGGAGTATGCACTCGAGGGAAGCTCTAACTACTTTTCTTGGAAGGACAGGATGGAGGCAGTTCTCGAAGACAATGGCTTGAAGGGTTACATTGACAATGATGTTCCTAAGCTAGATGCGACAGACACTGCAAATCTTGATGCATGGAAAAAGAAAGTAGCGAAGGTGAGGAGGATTCTGTTGGAGGGAGTACGAGACCACATTGTCTCAAGTCTCCATGGAAAAACCACACCACATGAAATGTGCAAGGTTTTGACGGATCTATTCCAAAACAGTAGAGACCATAGGAAATTGGTGCTCAAAGATAAACTCAGGAAGATCAAGATGGAAAAAGGTGACACCATTCCAAAATATCTCACGAAGTTTGTCCAATGTCGGGATGAGCTTGGAAGTGTGGGAATAACAGTCACTGTTGATGATTTGGTGAGCTTGGCACTCCTAGGGCTTCCTAAGAGTTGGCACAGTTATCAAGACTCTATCAATGGAAGGGAAAAATTGCTAGATTGGGAACGACTGTGGTTGGATCTAGTGAAAGAGGAGTTCAGGCGGAACACCAGAGATGGATCTTCATCAAAGCGTGATGATGAAGAGGATTGTGCTTTGAGTGCCAAGGCAAGGAAAGGGAAAGGGAAGAAATTCAAATCAAAATCTGAGTCTAAAGTCAAGAAGTTGGATTTGTCCAAAGTGAAGTGTTTTCATTGTCATGAACATGGGCATCTCACTACTAACTGTCCATAGAAGAAGAAGAGCAAGACGGTTGTTGGATCTGCAACTGGTGAGGCTCTTGTCTCACAATTTGAGCTTGACTTTTCTTTGATCACATGCATGGATTCAAGTGCATTAGGATCGGTGTGGTATTTTGATAGTGGCACTTCCTTCCACATGACAGGAGATAAAGAGTCTTTCATTGACTTGGAGGAGAAAGATCTCAAAATGCATATAGAGATAGGCGATGATGGAAGATATAGTGCAATTGGTATTGGTACCATTACCTTTTAGAGAGAGTGAGCTAAACCATTTCAATTCAAAAATGTTATGCATGTTCTAGGTCTGAAGAAAAATCTTGTCTCAATCACAATCTTGGAGGACAAAGGCTATGATGTTGTTTTTAGCAGTGGTAAATCCTACCTGTGACATAAAGCAACAGGTCAAGTCAATAATATAGAGATTCGAGTTAAGAATCTCCACATGTTGGAGGTAAATGGCTGCAGTGCCATGATAGGCAAGGCAGAAAAAGTGGTGAGCTGGGATGAAGGCAAATTATGGCACAGGAGATTGGGCCATCTTCATCATGGAGCCTTGAAGATCATGCAACAAATATCTACTAGACTTCCAAGGGGAACGCTTGCTCATTTAGATCAGTGCAAGGGGTGCACCCTGGGGAAGTATGTAAAGTCCACCTTTCATGAAAAGGAGAACCGTGTTTTGGTGATCCTGGAGAGAATTCACATGGATGTGTGTGGACCATTCTTGGTTTCTTCAATAGAAAAACATAGGTATTATGTTATTTTTGTTCATGACTTTTCTTGTAAATGCTGGATATTCTTCATGCAGAAGAAGGATCAAACATTCTCAAAGTTCTGTGAGTTTAAAGCATTGGTGGAGAAAGAGTTAGGGAAGCAAGTGAAGGCTGTAAGGAGCGATAATGGTGGAGAATACATATCTAACGAATTCAAATACTTCTGCAGCAAAGAATGAATTCAAAGAGAACTCATAGCGCCTCATAACCCACAGCAAAATGGGGTCATAGAGAGAAAGAACAGAACGATCGTGGGTGCAACACGAGCGATGTTGCATGATCAGGGCCTACCAATGCATTTGTGGGCAGAAGCATGCAATATTGCGGTTTATGTGTAGAACTGTTGTCCTCATAGAGTACTTGGCATGAGTACACGTGAAGAAGCTTTTACTGGTAATAAACCTGATGTTTCTCATTTTAAAATTTTTGGCTCATCTGTTTATGTGCATGTGACCAAGGATGCCAGGAAGAAGCTGGAATCAACTACTGAAGTTGGGATATTTGTGGGGTATACAGAAACACCCCATAATTATCGTGTGTATTTTCCCAACAGTAAGATGAATGTTATGCGACGGGATATAAAATTCAATGAGGGGAAAGCCATGCGGTTGTCGCTTGAGGGGGAGCTAGACTTGCATGCAAAAGAGGAACTGCTGGTTCCAAAGGATGAGTCTCAATATGTGGATCAACCACATGAAGAGGTTCATGGAGTGGATGAAACCACTCAAGCAGATCCATCCATCAGAAATGGCAGAAAGCGCACCATGGAAGCTGACAAATTGAGACTAGATGCTGCACAGAATGTAGGAGCCCCTACTTCACAGTGCAGACAGATACAGTCTCCTGATTGATTTGCTGGATACATGGATCTTATGAGAAAATGTTTTGTGACTGAACCATCTTCCTTTCAACAAGCAGTGGAGGACCCCACTTGGGTTGATGTTATGGTAGAGGAGTATGATTCCATTGTCAAAAACAGTGTATGGGAAATTGTCCCAAGACCGATTAATAAATCAATGGTAGGTTCGAGATGGATCTACAAGGTAAAGCAAGTTGTTGATGGGAGTGTGGAGAAATAAAAGGCCAGGTTTGTGGCCCGAGGATTCTCACAGATTGAGGGGATAGATTATGATGAGACCTTTGCACCTGTCGCAAGGTACTCTTCCATAAGATCCATCCTTGCACTCTCAGCGCAGATGGGCTGGTGCATTCATCAGACGGATATAAAAACTGCATTCCTCAATGAGATCATTGAGGAAGAAGTGTACATTTAATAGCCAGAAGGTTTTGAGACCTTTGATAGAGAGTCACATGCGTGCAGACTCAAGAGAGCATTGTATGGGCTGAAGCAAGGTCCCCGTGCTTGGTACAACTCGAATAGATAGCTATTTCACTAGATTGGGCTTCACCAAAAGAGAAGTAGATGCAAACCTATACCAAATTGTGGTGGAGGGTAAGCTTTTAATCATTGTGCTTTATGTTGATGATTTAATACTTATTGGTGATGAGCAACTGATACACTCATGCAAGGAGGACCTTGAAAAGGAGTTTGAGATGAAGGATTTGGGCCTTCTTCATTATTTCCTTGGTTTGGAAATATGGCAGTGAGATGGTGAAATTTTTGTGTCTCAAGGAAAGTATGCAAGAGAGTTACTGGGTAAGTTTCACATGGAGGGCTGCAAACCCATGGATAGTCCTCTTCCAGGAAACTGGAGGAAAGAGGATGCTACTTCTGGAGAAGTAGTGGATGTTGCTATCTATCGACAGTTAGTGGGTTCACTAATGTATTTAGTGAACACAAGACCGAACATTTTCTATGCGGTTAACTAGCTAAGTCAAGCGATGGTTAAGCCTACCGAACTCCTTTGGAAGGCGGGTAAGCATGTCCTGAGATATCTGAAGGGCACATCTGAGTATGGATTATGGTACAGATAGACGAATGAGGTGAAGTTGCATGGCTTCACAGATGCAGATTGGGTAGGTAGCCCAACGAACAGAAAGAGCACATCAGGAGGGATCTTTAGTATCGGATCTACAACTATTTCTTGGTACAATAGGAAACAAAGATCCATGGCACTTAGTTCAGCGGAAGCAGAATACATGGTTGTGATCCAAGCTGCATGCGAGGCTATCTGGATGAGGAAGATTTTGGTTGGTTTGTTTGGTTTTTATTTAGATCCGACAGTGATTTACTGTGATAATAATAGATGCATTAAAATCTCGATTAATCCTGTGTTTCATGACAAATCTAAGCATATAGATATCTGGTATCATCATCTCAGAGATTGTGTGCATTGGAAGATCATGTTGCTTCAATACATTCCTATAGAAGATCAAGATGTAGACATTTTGACGAAGGTGCTCACCAGGAGAAAATTCGAATATCATAGAGACAGGATTGGGGTGAAGGATAATCCCTTTCTTGTTGAGAGGGAGTGTTGCAAAGTCAAGAAGAAACATGTGCCTAATTTACTTTTCCCTTAATTAAATTAGACAATAAATATTAATCTATTATTTCATTCATAACTGAGTGAGTTGGATTTGTAACGGAATTATAAGTGTAGTTAAGTGAGTTAAGATCGGTTGTACTAGTTGTAACTAAACATGCACTAGTGAGAATTCAGTTAATCAGTGAACTCACATGCAATTGAAGATTCTCCACAGTTAACTACATGCATGTCAGATCCAGTGGAGACCCAGTTGAGATAACAGATGAAAGGGACAGTTTGACTATCAATTGTGATTTGATCACACATGCAGTGAATATGCTTATGAGCATGTGCAAACTAGGAAATTAGTTGATGATCATTGTGAGAATTCGAATTGCAGAGATTGTGTAGAGGAGGCAAGCTGTCTGGACACAGGAATTGGCACATGTATTTGCTAATTTGTGTATGATAGTGTGAGACAATTGTATTGTACTGAGAGCTATTGGGTTAGATTTGTGTACGATACTGTTTCATGATTCATGATATACATAATATATGATAGTGGGGTTTTTCTCTTTACGCTTTCCCGGTAAAACTTTTGTGTTGTGTGTTCTTGATATTTCACTTTGTGATTGTGGTTTTGATCGTGGTTTAATTTTCCACAAGTATAATAGTAGAAGCGATTATGTATTTAATAGTGGCGTAATTGTTAGATCCCAAGAATCGCAGGAAATACATTAAGTGTATCGAAATTTCTACACGCTCGACTTCTCTAGACTGATGATGATGCTCCTGCATCAATTTCCAAAGGTATTAACGTTGTGTGCTATGATTCTGTGCAACCAAATAAGCTACCTCTCCTGATATTTAGGTTTATATTGGATTCCTCTACATGTCACGCTATATCATTTGCACAACCTACTACGCTATCTCTCATGAGCTTTAGGATCTCAAAGACATATTCTTTCTTAATGACAATACCATATTGATCTTCATGAAATCAATGCCAACACCATAATACCATGTCCAACATTGATCATATTTGTCTTCTTTGACATCAATGCCAACACCATAACACCATGTCCAACAATATCTACTTTCTTCCAACATACTAAGCAACGTCTTACCTCCCACATATGTTGTATATGTCCTCCTTTATTTCCTAGGAATTTTCATTGAATCATTTCCCTCCTTGGAAATTCATAGATTTAGAAATCCTTAATTTTTAGGGGCTACCAGTGAAAAAATTTCACTTCTGACACTTGTCTAATCAATATCCGAGTTAGCTCCATCATGTTCCCCACTCATGGAGTCATAATCATCTCTTTTTAACCCAATTGTTCCATTTGTTTCCTGCATTTATTAGAAAAAAAATATTGTATCTTACATTTGTCCATGAAAGAGGATAGTTGGCAAGTCCAAATATTGCATAATTATTTAAATAAAAACAATCAACTTACTTAATAAAGACAAATATGGATTTCCAAAATTGGGAATTATTGAATAAAATGTTTTAAAAAAATTGAGGATGTTACATTTATTACCGCACATTATATGCACCAATACTTCAATATAATTAGTATGCATTTCTCTGTATAACCCCTTAAAAAACATCGATCTCTATATTATTTCAAATGCCATTTTTTTGTTTCATAAGAATGCACTGATATGTATATATTTTAATTAATTTTATTTTTTTTTAATTTTCACTTAATCATCTAAAAATCAAAATATTTATATAGTAATGTTTTTTTTTTAATATATCTATTATCTCATTTTGATATAATGATTGCATTAATGTGATATGCAATGGATTACACCTCTTTTATTTGCAACAATGTAAATCATTCACATATTAATTAATCAACAACACAACATTTTAGAGCATTTGACAATGCAATCAAATAAGAACCCATTTTATTATATATGAATAATATATCCATCGTCTTAAAAAATGGGAAAGCGTAAATGTAAACAATAATCATAATGGAACCAATATGTAATTGTTACACTTATTGGTAACTTGTTGTCATGCAATTGGGACATTGTGTCCACTACATTAAGCAAAATCCCTGATTTTTACAGACGAATATTCCAAAACATACAACTTGCAGTAACATTCAATTATATTGATTTTCATTCATCACTCTAACTAGTGTCATCTCTTTATTTGCGTGCATCCCTGATTTCTTGATTAGTTGTAGGTGATATTTTACTTTGATTATTAAAACATATGTTTTCTTGCTTGACTTGTTTTTGACGTTCCAACTATTCATGTTCCATATACAAACATAGAAATAAAGTGTAATAAGTAAATTTACATTTATAATATAGTATAATATACATGATTGCGTAAATAAAAAAGCATACCATAGTAACCAATGATTCATAAACCATACACATGCTTTCAAAGCTATGCCTCATGTCGTGTGCCAAATTATATATTTTTAGATCCTCTCTAAACTTTGTTCCTTGCATGTTTAATATGTCATTACAAAGCATAGTCGATATAATGAACATACATGTTTTTTATTGTTCCATTAATTATAAAACGAGGGAATTTAGACATCATAGCTACTTGAAAATTGTTCGATTAAACCTTGATACTTCAACATATAATCACAACTCTCACTTAACCCAATGTTGATAAATTGTTTGGTTGAATCTTATTTATATGTTAGAACCTATTAGAAGGAATCCATGGATGAGTGTAAAGTAATTATTTAAATACAAAGATCACAAAAAATATGAAAACTTAAGTAACGTTGAAAATGCAAGTGCTCACAAACTTTGCGATCAACCAAATGTTTCTTCCTTGTTGTCTTATCTTATTTGTTGATTAAGTTCCATGTTTTTTTCTTTTCTTCAACAAAACAATTGAAAACTGGTATTTAATATGATAAATAAATTTTATGTATATAAAAGAATAAATGAATGACCACATACCTATGATGCATGTTATTGTTGGGATGCATCCTCCTGTGATGCAATTATGCTCATTTCTTTTACCATCTCCTTGTACACTTTTTTGGACATCTCTACCGGCATGTATTGGATTTCCCCTCATTTGTCACTTGGAATTTTCACAATCTTTTTGAAAAATGAAAAAGTGCAAGATTTGTTTTTAAAACGACATGAAAGTTGATGTATAAAAACAAATTAATTTTTTAATTATTGTAACATATTATAAATAACCATGTTTAATAATAATACATTTTAAACAATTCATTTTTGTTATTGTAAGTTTTTGCAATTGCAATTCTCATGGGTCTCATTAACAATGGTTCTAGAAACACTTCCTATAGTGTAGATATAACCTAATTCTCGGGGTCACAATATTTTTTTTTGTATTTTAAGTGGAAAGTACATTTATACGTTCTTTCTACTATATTCCTCAAATATCTGTAAACAATTTCCCCCTCATTAATTTCAAGCACCACTCTAGATGAACTAATGAACAAGCCATCATCATCATTTACACCCTTAAAAATTTTGGTCCTCTTAGGATGATATTCCATTCCATCGCTATCAGTGCCTGCATAACATTAAAAAAATGTGAAATCAAGTGTTTAAAACTTGTTAGAAATAATTGTTAAGAAATTCATTTTTAATAAAAAGTTAAAGAAAAACTTTATGTTGATTACCTTTCAATCCACCTGTTTCCTCTGTTTGCAACATTTCCATAAATATTTTACACTCTTTTGCACTCACATTTCAAATAAACTTATCAAGTTTCTTCAAGTTTTTTCTCTACATGACATGTATTAACCAATACACATCATTGATTTAAACTTACAAATATTTCAAATATATTACATTTTTTATCAGACTTAAAGAACTTATCTCCCTTGCTTATTGAGATTATATAACATTTCTCTTGCTGCAATAATATTCTTTATTTGAACTTATATCCACCATATTGTATAAAAAAAAATCAGTAATCATCAAAAATATAAATTATGAAATTTTTATACAATCTAGTATTTTGGTGTGGGTCATTAAACAAAATGCCCCAATGCACCACAAACCCCTACACATATTATAATAAAATAAATACTATTTATATTTTCGACGAATTAGTGCATAACAGATATATGCACCCTACTGTGTTTTTCTGTAAAATGAGCATCTGGTAACTACCTCTATATATCGCGCCCCAGTGTGATTTTCCTATACAGTGTGCACCACATACTATGGAAACGTTTTTTGATAAAATCACTAATGACTATGGGGTTTAAAAGGCTTGGGATCTGATGCAATGAGTTGTACCATTGCAATGGATACCAAATGCACCATATAAAACTAAATAAATTCTATAAAAATCTATTGCTTGAAAAATATACACTATAAAAATCTAATTCTTAAAAAGAGAGGGGAACCAAAAGAAACAACATGAAATCTAGGGATTCCAATACCGAAGGTAACTATGAAACCCTTTTAATTTTTTAACATGAATTGAAAATAGTTTGAATCAAATAGGGAAAGATTGAAATGATCAGTAATATGAAATTACATACCTAAAATTTCTTCTCTACATATTTGTATGTGTCATGTGGATCCATTTTGAATTTGGCTTTTCAAAAAACTCTACCCACTCCAAAGTGTTTGTGATAAGTCTCTCTTCCACAACTCTTTTCTCTAAATTCTACCAAAAAAATGAAATAATGAATAGTGTTTTAATTTATAAACAAATACATTTCAAAAAATGAATTTACTGCTCTTTTTTTTCTATGTTCTTTCACTGTGTATATATTGTACCAATGTGATAAAAATCACACTAGTACACTTTGTATTTAAAATAAATTAATAAAATATATATTTAAAAAATCAAATTTGTTTTTAAATCGGTGTGCCAGACAAATTAATGAGCCCCGATGCATAAACACGTAAAAACTCATCGATACCAATATCATCGACCAAATAGAAATGCAAACCTTCACAATTAAAATTTATGAATATTTTGCTATGTGGAGGTTCTAATGGAGGTCATGTTTCGGTACGTTTGATAATGTAGAACATTGGTGTGTTATATATATAAAGACACACCAATCCATAAGAAAATAATTAAAAGAACTAAAAAATTTTAATGTCAAATTCATGCACATATTGATGATGGTTTTGGTTCAAATGTAGGGAAAAGAAGGTTTTTAATATCAAATGGCCAATACTTTAGATTCCAACTCATTCCATATCATTACAAGTTTGTCAAATTCTCCCATACCGTTTGGAGTAAGTATAGATTTTATTTATAATTCAATTACCTGATTAAATTTATGTCATTTATGCATATGCATTTGACTAATTGTTCATTGAAATTTCTAGGATCGTAATTTAGGATCGATTTCAGATGCACAAGACATTCCACTTGTGTAAAAACATTGCAATCTCTTATTAGGAGAAAGATACAACATAATTTTTTTTTATCAAAATGGAGAGTTTCTTTTCCCCGCCAATTATAACATACCAAGTTCAAGTAAACTCTAGCCTAGGTCAACAATATTACACTATGAATTGGATCTCTTTTATGACACGCCAATGGTATGTGGTTGTTCAAAATGTAAAATTTTGAAGAAGAGCCCTGGACGTATCACATTTTCCCATTATATTAATGATCAACTACCTAATGTTGATGGCCTAATACCTCCCACTGTGGTCAAGAGTTGAATGTGGAATATAGAAAAGACATGTATGAACACTAACATATTATCCTTTTTTGAAAAGTTGGAAGCCAGATAAACTATGTTTCATCCTAAATTTTCCAACTTGTCTCCTTCTGTTGAGTCAACACAGAGTTCTTATAGTGAGACAAAGTATGATATCAATACTACCCAAAACATTTCTACTATGAGATCCAAGAGGTTGTAAGAGCTAAGATAAAAAATGTCCAAGTACACACCAAAGAATATTCAATTGTTATAAGGTAATGATGACTTCCCTCTCCCTATCCATGTGAAAAGTAAATACCAAAATTGTTACAATTGATCTTTGTATGTCACTTGGTCATCTTCCATTCTTGTGTTCGATGTTGGAATTGAATTCTCTTTTTGTGGTAATAGTTATACGATTCCCCCCCGGATGGGGTGTTATTGGAGGACACGGGGCTAGCATAGGAGAGCAGAGAATGCCAGCGGGGCACAGAGCCATGTGACAGGCTCATGCCCCCACCCTCCACCCTCCTGTGACTTTATTACCCTTCATGTCAAACAAGCGGGCATTAACGCCTCTCCCCTCCGTCGAAATTGTTATGGAGTTGCTCCTGGTTATGGCTATTTGTTTGGTTCACTGTTTGAGTTGGTGGTAGAAGGCACTCTCCCACCCGAGTCTATGGTCGTCATGAGATAGAGAAGGCAGCCACCCGGATACTCCCCTTCACCTTTGGACCCTTTCTTGCCTCTTCAGTCCTCCCATGCCGAATCATAAGCCCAGGCTGAGAGGGAGGCCTCGACGGGGCTCTCTCTAGAAGCCTCGTCGGCCTACAGCTCCCCCCTCTGCGCAACCTCCCTCGAGCGCATCCATCCACCACCTTGAGCTCGTTCCTCAAACGCTCATCTCGGCCTTGTACGTCATACACTCTTTGTCGATGGCTGCACTATCCCACCCTAATCACAAGGCTCCTCCTGGCACCTCTGCAACCCAAAACCCACCCCCTTCGTGCGACCAACCTCATATGGATCACTCCTCTGCGGACACAACCCACGGTGAGAAAATCAAAGACAAGTTGTCCATCCTCCAGGGATTAGTTTTCGAACTTCGCCGGGGGGTGGAGGACCTACAGTTCCGCTTAGAGCTAAACAATGAGAAGATTGAGTTGTTCCTTCAACTCCTGTCCACTCTGCAGGAGGCTATCCATACAGATGCGGGAGGAGCGACCTCCATGCATGAAGCAACTGATGACATTGGAGGCATCAGAAAGGATGAGAGGAAGGAACCCGACCCAACCACCCACAACGGGGATGTTATGATGCAGTCTGGAGAAAATCATGGGAAGGAAAGGAAGGATAGCGAGACTGTGGCCGCGCCTGAGACGCAGGACACTGTGAGCAGTCGTCCGAGCATCGACGCCACCGCGAAGGTCGAAGTGCAATGGGGAGATGGAATGGTGATCATCGAAGAGGAGCCTTGGCCCGGAGATCTGCAAGGCACCTGGCCAGGCTACGTGTCAAACATCTAGGTTATGTGTCAATTTTTTCTACTGATCTTTAGTCTCAGACTTTAATGCTTAGTAGGTTTTATCAAACTCTTGATGACTAAGTGGTTGAATGGGCTGGTTTTCCCTCTGTTGGGGCAGCTCATCAACATAATTAGACTATGACTGTAACTGGGTTCTCCTTTTTTGCCTCTGGCAGGCTTTTTTAATATATATTTCACTTCTTACTTAAAAAAAAAAAAAATAGTTATATGATTTCCAAGTCTAAAATAAGTGTTGCAAATCTTGGGTTGTTTATCCTTTCACATGTATTTTCTCCTCCTAAACAATAAATGATACTTATCCCATTTTTTGGTCCTCTTTAAAGTCGATTTGCTTACTTGAATATTGTTAAATACAAACATAGTATTTCCAAGTATAGTATGTGCATGAATGGTTATGATTGTAGAAACTTTAACAGGAAAAACCTGTTATATGTCGATGACCATCCAAAAACTCATGGGAACATCATATGGTTCATAAATAGTTGCAGGTCCTCATTATTTAGTGCAAATTATTCCTTTGAGGAACACTCCAATGACAAAGAGTTATTTATGAAAAGGAAGGAATCCAAATTTGTTGTTGTGCATTCAATATGTAGTTTCTCTATAGGTGATGAGTTGTTAATAAACTATAAGTTTCGTAGACCACCAAAGACTCATAAAAAATGCATTGCATCGGGTCTACCTTTATATGTCCCCTAGGGGAGTAAGAAATATATGATTGAGTAGTTGTATTTTTGGATTTTCAATGAAACTAATGTAAATGTATTTCTTAATTCAACATTTGTTTTACAAAGTGGTTGGTTGCATGTTACAATCATTACATCAAACATGGGGACTAATATCCCTATAACATCTACATATGGAACTTTATTTATTCTATTTATTGAGTTCACTTAATATTTTTTATATTTTTAAATATTAATATAAAAATAATTTAATTTAATATTCTTTTAACCTTAACAAATTAATTTATTTCTTTATGAACAAATCAAATACTTAAATTTCCTTATGATGAGATCCATAAGTCACTAGTGGAGGAAAAATCATAAAGTCATTTAAAGCAAATTGTCTATATTAAAATTCATTATTACTAATGATTTCATTTTCATATTTAATAATTATATATATATATATATATAAATCTTATTTAAAATTCATTATTATTAATGATTTCATTTTCACAGTTAATGATTATGATTATAATATTTTTTTTTAAATATTACAATTATAAATTTAATTATGAACACTTATTATAACATTGTCAATAAAATCCCCCGGATGGGGTGCCACATTGCAGAGCCGAGCCATGCGGGTTAACGTCGGGTCGCACCATTAATATAACCACCGGTGACCATCCCCTCAACAATTAAATGGGAACGAGCCCGTGCAACATCAACCAGGAGATGAATCCCTTCACACAAGTGAACAATACAAGGCACCAAAGCACTAGGAGGCCAGCCTTAATGGCCATGGAAGTCGCCATCGTCCTCCTCCTTATCACCCGCCTCAACAGCTTTGAGAGGCATTCGTATACAACAGAGCCAAATGCAGAGCTGAATTTCACAGAGTCGAATTTCGCAGAGCCACTAGAGTTTTGGAGCAAAGTCATCCATCCGCAGGGAACCTTTGCCATCCCCAAGTTCTTCATCATGCCCAGAGCATGAGGAAAGCCACGCAGGGGCACAGCTTGGTACACAGCCGAATCACGCAGGCAGAGGTAGAAGAAATTCGAACAGGCATTTGCCTTGGCGTCCTCACGAAGACACAAGAAGTCTGGGAAACCTCGAATGCCTACAATGGCGTATGTGGAAGAGATCACCCTGGACGAGGTCATGCAAAGCTACCCAAATCTCCCTCTTTTCACCGTCCCAGATAATTGGAATCCTCCCACTGATTTCGGCACAGCCAATAAGACTTCACCTTCGGGAAAACAACTTGGCTCCAGTGCAACTCGCCTGGCAGAGGAATTCACCACTTGCTATGTTGAGGAAGAGACACTGTACTGCGCAAAAGGAAAAAATGACCCACCCACTGGTGCATCTCTGGAGGAGGAGACTCAGCTAATCAACTGACAGATACATCAAGACAATGAAGCACATGTAGGTGAAGGAGCAACGGGCCCATTTCCCTTAGCCTCTATTGAGGGTAATTGGCAGGAATAGCATCCTCTCACCAATCTGGGGTACCTAGCACTAATCTTTGACATGCAGAGCATGCTGGACAATCAGATCTTTCGTAATGCTCGAATCGACCATCGACTCAACATGTTGTTTGCTGCACACTCCAACACTCTCCCGAAAAAGAAATTCCCTATGTGCGCGCAAGCTTACGCGTTTCCTGCAGGATGGTAAAGGCATGGGGACGAGGATGAGCCAGCTCGTTAAAAGGTTCAGTGATGTTCTTAGTTAACAATCATTTTTTGTTTCCGAACAAGGTTTTAGCCCAGTTAGATCATAGTCATGTTGCAACTAGGTTTTTAGTACACAGTCTGAACTTAAGGGCAAGGCGTCCTGGTTTCCTTCGGGCAGGACAACACTCTGATAATTTTGTTTTCTTGGAAACACATGGAATAGAATGTCCAGCTATCTTGCTTTCCTACTTAAGCGAGACAACTGGCATCGTAAACAGACTCTATAACTCTGCAATGATAATATAAACAGGTTCTTCCCTTTTTACTTAAAAAAAATATATATCCAGTGATTTTAATTAAAAAAAAAAACATTGTCAATAAAATAAATGAGAACATAGCATTTCATAATCGTAATTTTTCTTTGTAAACATGTTTAATCAACATATTATATCTTGCTATAAATTAAACAATTCAGGATGAAGAAGAATTGAACATTAAATGGAGTTAATGGTCATAAGTTTTTGCAATTACAATCCAAAGTAAACAATTTCATAAAACTAAAGGTAAACATTGTATGACAACTCTAATTTCTAATTAGTGATATATCTTAAATTTAATTTAAAAACAGAGGAGTCATTAGCATACTTATGATACATTTTATAAATGAAACAACAACAACATCAACATGATTAGAAAAAACAAAATATACATGTGTGATATATTGTTTGTAGCGCACTATTGCAATTGAAAGTGCATCGTTGTGGTTGTTAAGTAAAAATGCATCGAGAAACAATTTAATTGACAAGTACACATTAAAACTTCCATAATTAAAGTTTTGTGGAGGTTGTGCTTTTCCAAATAAATCACTCTTTTGTTCCTTTAATAGGCCAATTGACCAATACAAGACAACCTTCCAAATTTAGTGCATGGACTCAATCCTCTACCACTACCTCAATGTTTTTCCTTACATCTCCTCCACTGTAGGCTACTTGAGTTTCTCCAAGATACCATCCTCATCATTCCTATAACTATAATATGAATTGATGTCAATTCACTTGTAAATCACATAACTACACCTCATGTTCTTCTCCTCGAGGAGACTTATTGAATAACTCTTTAAGGACGGTAAGACATTTCATAGCACTAAAGTATCTATAACCGAGGCCCTTTTCAGTGGCACCAGGAAAATCAACTTCATTCCCTTATAATTCCTTCATCTTGGACCTTACTTTGGGATAATTATGACTTCCAAAATATATGATTAGAGATTCACAGTGCCCCTTTTCCTTGTTCAACAAGAAAGGAGCCATGTGCATGTATTAATTATAATACTTTGTCGACCTTAAGAATGACCTAAGGTTCATATTGTATATTTAGTAGAAGTTAAGAAGAACATTTGGAAAATAAACCAATGATCAATAAGCTTTGTCAGCATGCCTTATCACTAAATATTAAGCATTTCCTTCGCCTCGACCTGTTCCTCCATTAGATCATCACTCATGTACTTACTAAGAAGATCATTTTTATTCTTCTAGACAACTATACATTCACTTGATTTCTCATCTGAAGGGGCATATGGGAAACAAACTCTCTCTCTCTCTCTCTCTCTCTATATATATATATATATATTGATGGGAAACAACACATCCTCCTCTTCCTATAATAGGAATGATATAGTGGAAATGACCTCCCCTCTTTTGATCATTCACCTAGCCTCCCTCTAGATAGACATGATCATTTGCCACTCCCTCATGGATCTGGATAGCATCTCCTCCTCCTGGGTCGCTTAAATTTTTCCAAGGCACTTTTCTCATCATCCCTATTGCCATAACAATTGCCATCAATTCACTTGAAAATCATATACTTATACCTCCTCTTGTTTTCCTCGAGGGGCTTATTGAATATCTCTTTGATCTTGAGGAAGAATTTCCCATATGCAAGTGTACAATTGATTGTTATAAGATGGTATGTTACAATATTCCAACAACCAATTGTACAAGTGGGGATGTGAAATTCCTTCCCAACGTCAAAGAGATATTTGATAATCCCCAAGAGGTGAAGAAGAGGAGGTCTAGGTATGACATTTACAAGTGAATTGACACCAGTTATTATGGAGATAGGGATGATGAGAATGGTATCTTAGATAGAGTTGAGCGACCTACGGAGGAGGAGATGTGGGCCAGAGAAATAAGGGAGTGGAAAAAAATTGATTCTATCTAGAGGAGGTCGGTGACAACCATTATCTAATATAGCCAACGAGCCTCCTTGTAATGCCATCTCCACTTGTTAATTATATCCATCATATGCACATTCCTAGAACGTTAATGCACTAGATCCCATTAGAACTGCACAGTTAAGTGCACTTGGTCTAGAGTAGTACGGAGAGGGTGACCTCTAGGGAAGTCTTAGTGTTTTACATGCATATGGAATTTTGTAAACTTAAACCAATTTGTCTCACATGCATCATGGGAATTATTATCCTCTCACTCTCACATATAATCAAGGTGAAGGCGGTCCTTTGAACATGCAATGAAGTTTGATGTAATGCTTATTACAATATGAGTGTAGCCAACATTTCTTTCTATTCATTTAACTATATTTTTGTGCTCTGATCTATTGTATTTTTGTGCATATATCATTTCATTCCCAACATAATTTGCATCAATTACACCACGCATGCACCAGGTGTGGGGAATTTCAAATGATGCACTGGTTAAGTATGGTTATACTAGATTCACTAGTTGCAATGATTACTATGAATTTAACACAAGACACACTGCATCGAGGTGAGCTTAATCGTATAGGAGCACCCGACAAAATTTGAAAAATGTCCAAAATTTCAAGCTAAATCATTTCAAACTGGCTACAATCTCAACGTTATCCCAAATCGACCCTCAGAACTTTCAAGAATTTACGCTGTCTGTTTCTCGAGGCCAAGGGTTTTGATGTATTCGTCTCGATAGTTACAGGAAGCGAAACCCTGATTGTCCAATGTAAGGTTTCATCATTGCAAGACGTAATCGTCATTGTTTAAATTTTTTTCTTCCCAGAAGCAGGGTTTCACTCTCTTCAAAGATTAAACTCATATATGTTACGTGCTCGTTTGCTAGAATTTTGAAAGTGGGTCCGCATCTAACCAAAACGCTGGAAGGATAACCTCGATTGTATCTACAAGTAACATAGTTTTATTTCCATGGATACCCTATTTACATAGTTAATGTTATAGTTCCGTGCAAAATACCTACTTTTCTAATTTGTGGAAATTGTTGTTAGAGGTTATAAGTTGATATTGTTAATGCTCAGTTTTCTTGTCATTGTTTGCAGGTGATCTCAAGCCTGAGATAAGGCTTAGAATATTCGCAACTCTCATTATTCATGCTTAAGATATTTATCTTTTGCATAATTCATTCCTCCATAATGTTGACCTCTTCACAATATCTAAATCGTTTACGAAACTCATTTGCTACTTCCAATCTGTTAATAATATAACATCGAATCTGTATGATTTCTCCTTCAGTCTCTGTACAGGTAGTGTAGCTAGTGACTAAACCCTAGCACTAATAATATTCTTTACTTAGTATTTTGTTTACATCTGTTATCTCTCTTTAACGAGATCGTTAATTGGTTCGCGCGACCACTCTTATAGGGTTACACCAATTTGGACGGGGTAAACACCAACGACGAGTTTAGTTCTGTTAGTCTAAAGGTGAACGCAAGTTCTGGGTATTATTCCATTCTGTTAGTTGGTTAGTTCATCTATTTCACCCAACTAATTCAGGGTTTGAATATTGTACAGGATGAAGCACAAAATCTAAGGTTTTTACTCCAGTCATTCATCTCCACGTGGCCAGCGGAAGCAAAGAGAAGAGTAATTGAGCGTATGCCTTCACTTATTGATTTCCAAGGTTATGTATACTCGTTTACTCAGCTGCCATTTGTATTCGTTTTCCAGGATATCACAACAGAATATGAAATGGTGATTATACTGGTTTTTTCTTTTCGATCTTATCTTGCTATCGGCGCTTCAACATTTCAAACATAATTATTATTCATTGATAATTTTTATAATTAGTTTATCGGCAATGCTTGGTTGAGATCGACTCCCAGCCAGGACTATTATCCTCGAGGTGGCCTATCTATGTTGTTGTTTATTGGTGTATAATAATTCTTCCATTTATTTCATCATTACTAAGTTGGTCTAATGGTTAAGAACATGTATTTTCTTTTAAGAGGTCACAAGTTCAAACTTTACTAGTCAAATCGTTTTTGAGTTTTGTAATACAATCTACTTTCACCAATCAGATAAAAATAATCAATCTAAATAAAACTTCTTAACTTTTAATCATATAAATATTTTTATTCTATAGTCAAATGGTTTTTGAGTTTTAATAATCAATCTAAATAAAACTTCTTAACTTCTAATCATATAAATATTTTTGGATAAACTGAGTAGAAAATCTAGTTAAAATCCCTGATCCTAATTCTCAGAACCATCAAGTTAAAATCCTTCTCACAACTCAAAAGCTTCCTGCCTCCTCTATACTTGTCTTTTTTTGTGTTACCAAGAAGAATGAAAAAGTATATTTCCTAGGTATTTTTAGACACTAGCCCCATCCTTAACCCTAGGGAATATTCATGGCTTAACTTCGTGTTAGATTGTTCCCTCACACCCAAAATATTTGGGAGTAGATTTGCACTTGTCATAATGAAAAATATTTACTCTCGTGGGTTTTATCCCTTTTCACTCTCCCATGGAATAATGAATTAATCTGTTTGTAACGATAATTTATCTCAAGTTAAATAAAATAAATTAAAAATAAAATTTACAAGAATATTTTTCATCCTCAAAGCTTAGAATGATATAATGTTAGCTTAAAACTTTTGTCAAAAAATTTCCCAACATAAATAACCAAAATTAAAATTAATAGAATGTTTTTAAAAGGAAGGACATTACGAAAATTTAAGCATCAGTACGTTATTCTTTAGGTGTGCACCTATGGATATCAAACTTAAAAGAGCGCCTGTAAAAAAACCTTCGAAAAAAGCGTCCTACCTCTAGTAACAACTTGTGCTATAAATAGCTAGGGGATAGATTTTTTGGGGAGGTTCCATAAAACAGTCCACTAGATGGTGTTCTCCTTGTAGTGGTGAGATGCATTCTTGAGATTAATGACCCAAGTTTTAAATATTTCGCTGGCTCAAAGAGAATTTGATTAGCCCATTTCTCCTCGTATGAAAATATTATAGTTTATCATGGAGGATATGTCCTTTGTGGTAAATGTTACTTACCCAATTGGATTGAATTGGCTCATGACAATCAAGATCAATAGGGAAGAGACCTTATTGCACAACCATGCTCTTGGGAGTCCCTCTAGTTACTTTTTATGATGCTTGCAGGGTGTTTTTCCTAGTTGAAGATATCCACATTTTGCAAGATTCAACTGATAGCTTCCAACATTGTTAACTTCACATCTGATGCTTGACCTGAAGTGGTGAAGAACAATGACACAATAATGTAGGTCCACTTGGTGCAGTGTTACCTAAATTTGTTGATAAGAATACCTTTGGAATTCTTTGCAGACAGTCCCCTAGTAAGATATTGTATCTATTCCATAGAATTAGGGTTTTTCCATATTGGAACCCCCTCGTGTAGTAACCCTAGAATTTTATGTATTAGTTCCCTTATGATTCCAATTGGTTAGTCAAGGAAGAAGTGACTACCATGGAATGGACTGTTTATAAATTTTGTTGCTTCCTCGTTCGAACCCCCAAGATCTACGATTTGTAAGGCTCCTAGGTAATGTCAAATTTATGTGTTTTCCAAGAACATTGTTTCTTCTTTCCATATACCAACCTCCATGCACCATGTCCTGAAGTTTTTCTAGTGTTTGTGCCATTCAATTTCTTCCATGCGAAACCGTTGAATATTGTGCATTCGTATTTCAAGCTCAGTGGTCGTGGCTCTCTCAAACTTTATTTTTTATTCTTCGATCCACCAATGTGTCCTACATCTATCCTCTCATTATTGGCATGTTTGCAGACTGATCTTGGCCAAGTGAGGATGTTGATTCTACAAGTACCAGGGTCAAATTATTGATTGCAAGTTTGTGGGTTTGTACACTAGAATGATCTATCCTCTTATTATTGGCATGTTTGCAGACTAATCTTGGCCAAGTGGGGATGTTGATTCTACAAGTACCAGGGTCAAATTACTGACTGCAAGTTTGTGGGTTTGTGCGCTAGAATGATCTGGAGTGAAAATAAAATTAGTGAAGGCATATGCAACCTCAATATTTATAAGAAGGGAGGTAAAGGGTGAATGAAATTTGGGCATCAATATTTGGGTTTAGTCCATATCGTTATTTACGAGTAGTGTAATTTCTTATTTGTGTGAGGTGACGAACATGCCGATGGTGAAATGTCAGTCAACCACGTCTCCTTGGGCTCTAATAGCGTTGACATGTTTTTGTTGGTCGATCTTCTCGACTGGGTTAGTTTCTTTTTCTTGATGGTCTCTTCTGACTTGGTCGTTTATTTTTTTGATATATTTTTGTTATCTAGTTGAGATGTTCGGTTGAATAGATCGACCAGGTCAACTTCTTTTCCTTTGTCGACATTACTTATGTTTTTTTTTTGTAATCAGGTATTTTATGTTGATTGAATTTATGATGGTCACACTCAACTTGATTTATAACTTCCATGCTCACTTGATTTAGGGATTCCGCACTTTCTTGAATTGGGGTTTTCATGCTCACTTAATGCTCTTTCTCTTTTATTCAGAAGCCATCGAAGGTCTTGCATTGGTGTTAAAATATATTTATACTTTTGTTTGTCTTCTCAATATATTCTTTGTGATATATAGGGTCTCTATTATCTCTTCATATTTGGTACATTGGCTTGGAATATGTGTTTCTTGATGGTTTGATTGTTTTATTAATT
Source organism: Picea glauca (assembly GCA_000966675.3). Taxonomy (NCBI): domain Eukaryota; kingdom Viridiplantae; phylum Streptophyta; class Pinopsida; order Pinales; family Pinaceae; genus Picea; species Picea glauca. The sequence continues at coordinate 665,802 of JZKD02S1727506.1, forward strand.
CTCTTATTTTCATTTCTTCTTTCTTTATTTTATTTTTTTGACTTTGTTTTCTATTTATTTAACTTTTCTGACTCAGCCTAGGTAGCCAAAACTGATTTTTTACCTAGTCAAAACCTATTGGTGCCCCCGAAGGAATTTTCACCAACATGTATCATGGATTTTTGTGTGTTACATATTTTTTTTTGTTGGGCCCCATTGACCACTTTTTGAAATGGGTGCCCTTGCAAAGTTCTCAGTTAGAATGTCTGGTTGGTTGGATATCTTAGACAACATACTAGCCTAAAAAGGTAGTTTAATTTTTTGGGGGGGGTTTCCTTTTATCTCATTTTCATACATTAGTATCAAATCTCATGTTTTTAAATCTTTTTTCTATAATCGTCGATCATTCCAATATTTTTGTTGGTGCTTATGGACTTCTTGATGGTTCAGAGACAATAGTCTTTGTTCTTCTATTTACTTAGTTGGTAGAAACACTCTGTTTTTTTTGGTATAAGATCATATTGAAGCACATATGCTACCCTTTTTGCATTTTCCTAGAAGTGTAGGGGAATTACAACTTCCTGGCCATATACAAGTTTAAACAAGGCTTGGATAATTGACCTTTTATAATCATTCCTATATGCACATAGTACTGCAGGGACATTATCATCCCATTCATTCATATCAATCCCATATATTTTTTTTGACCCTTGTGAAGGGTTTTATTGAAGGACTCTCCTGTACCAATAGCTTGGGTTTGATAGGTCTTTGTTTTTCTAAGGTAAATCATGAATTGTTTTAGCAAGATTTGTATTTTCCCATTCACAAAGTGTGTTCCCTAATCATTGATTAAAGTTGGGGGGAATCCAAATCTTGTTACTATATTCTCATTTATAAAAAAAAATGTTGTTTCTTTTGTGCATGACTCGACTCATTCTTCTTTCACCCATTTTGTCAAATATTCGACTACAGTAATAATGCACTTCATTATTTTCCATTTATCTCTCTTCAAGAATGGGCCCACGAAGTCAACAACCCAAATTTGAAATGGTAAAATAGGGTTTACCAAGTGTAGGGAAATTTCATTTTTCCATAGAGGTTGACCCATCCTCTGGAATTTGTTCCATTATTTCACTTTTTCTTGACAATATATGTGTAAAGTCAGCCACCAAAAGCCTGCTTGAAGTATCTTCCATGTTATCATGTTTCCTTGGTAGTTTCCCCTTGCAAGGATATCATGCGATTACTTAATGATATCTTTTCTTTCAAGCAATAGGGCACATCTTCTTAGAATATCGTTGGTTGAAATTTTATATAAATATCCATTCTTGAGGGTTAATTGTATTAATATTAGTTCTAGAACCTTCTTTTTGTTTGTAGGAAGATTGCCACGACCCTTTCCCTCCTCCATAAGCTTCCCAATTTTTTCTGTGTCTCTGAGAGTGGCTTCGATCGAAAATAAATGTGCATTCGGTAAGTTATTTTTCATCTTGGTTGGTTCTTCTCCTATTTCAAGTCGGGATAGATGATTTGGGACAACATTCTTTTTCTTGGTGAGACTACTATGTCAAAGTCAAATTCTTGAAACAATAATAACCATTGACATATTTTTCCTTCATGAATGGGTTTTTTTACTAAATACTTGAGAGCTTGGTGGTGTGTAAAGAATGTGAAGGGATTTTCTAGTAAATAATGCCAAAATTTGTATAGAGTAAAGATCATGGATAACACTTCTCTTTCCACTTTCAAATAATTGTGTTCTTATTTATTGAAATTCCAACTGGAATACATATTAGAATGGTTGATCATTTCGTCATATGGTTGTTATAGGAGTGAACCCACAATGACATTTGATGCAATGAAATGGTTGTGATTTTTTTTTTCTAATCGATAAATTGTATTATCGGTGCTTCTACCAATTTTCTCTTTAACAATTTGAAGGACTCATTCAACTCCCCACTCTAATTAAATTTGACTTATTTTTGTAGTAGATCATCGATTAGGAATGTGACACCAGAGGAATGAAAAGTGGATTTTATGTAGTATCCTATGTTCCCAAGGATGATTTTAATTTTATTTACTGTTACAAGTGAAATTTGCACACTTTTGTACCTCACCCTAAGTTTTGTAAGTGTCGTATAAGTGTGTCATACACCTTGACACCATGGAATAACCTATGTCACAATCCCTAGTCAATGTGGAGGAGGTATATATTACATGAAGGCCAAAATACCAAGTGCACATGAATTATTATTAATATTCATGAAAAAAAAATTAATTAAGTGTGAGAATCTACCTCACATTTGGTTTCCTATTTTTTAGGGAAGGTGGAGGATCTCATGGATGGTTGAAATATTTCCTCCTTAAAATCCTTGAGAGATATTTCCTCCCTAAAATCCATACGAGATATTTTCTCCCTAAATATCTTTTAGATCCCTTTTTAGTGGATCTAATGAGTGATCCTCTCCATGGTGGTTAAGCCTCCAAATCCTATGTAATGAGGGATTTCCATGGAGATAAGGAGAGGCATATTGGAGGTATCAAACCTATGGTCTTGGGAGAAATATTTAGGATATCTAACCTATGATTTTGGGAGCTTTGTGAAAGGGATGGACAAGGAGGACTTGGGGAGGCTGTTGCGACCTCATCTACTGTTTGTAAGTATCTCTTGTGAGTTCTCATTAATATATGCTTGGCCTATTCCCTTATAATCTGTGTATCTTCACATATGTTGTCTATTATATATGTATTTGACTAGACTAATATTATATAATAGAGTAGGATTTCCTTGTAATCTTGTTTTCCATTCTATTGTAGGTGTCGAACGGTGCCAAGGATCTCTTGGATCAAGATCAAATTGGAGCAGCGAGGACAAACACTGGAATAAGGTGCATCACACTTTCTTCCTTCTCCTTCTCTTTCTGATTAGGTAATTAGATTCAAAGGGATATTAATTTAAAATGTTAATTAGATTCAAAGGGATACTAATTTCCAATGTTAGCATCCTTCTGTCTTGGTATAGGGGTCTAGAATCCAAGAGGAGATTCACCTGTCTGTAGGGGAATTTTCCTTCAACAGAAATTGGCGACTCCACTGGGGATCGACATCGATTTGTCTTTCCTTGGATTGTACCTGCCCTTTTCCCACATTTTAGATCATTTTTACTATTTGTTTATGATCCATTACCTTTCTCCCATATTCACTAGCAATTTCACCAAGTTTTGTGAATTCTGGGTGAGATTTTCTGCATTTTTTTGGCTCTGTTTTGAGTTTTTGGGAAGAGCAACGCTCCCATGTAGGACATATCATAACCAGGGATGATTTTAAGATTGGAAATTTATTTTAAAATTTAGAAACCTTGGCTAGTCTTACTAATTCTTCATATGCCAACTATAAAATGTTTCACGATATTTTTATAAACATATTCAAATTCATAAGGATTTTATATAGTTTGTATAAAATATTGGTGATTTTTAGGGTAAAATAATTTTATCTTATAGAATTTGGGCGAATCATTTTTAGAATGGGGAATATTTTTTTGGAAAAAACCATGGAAAATTATCCCATGAGCGAAATTTATCCCCTAAAATCATCCCTGAGATTCAGAGCACTAATCTATAATTAGGCCTCCCCTGCAGTACTTTACAGAGCATTGTAGTGCTCTGTTCCCTTGAGTTAGGGAGCGTTGATCTCCTTTTTTGAGGTTTTCTGACTTTTTCTCATCAGATGTTTGCAGCTTGTTTTGTAGAGGTCCTTTCCAGGGTTTCCACTTTGGTTTGTGAAGTTGTTTGGGTTGATATTTGATACTTATCACTTCTTATTGTCTTTATTTGAGCTTGAAACTTTTTCAAAAATGTGAAATTTTCCTTTCTAGCTTCCAGTTTTGTGGGGAAAATTTATGTATTTTCTCTTTCTCCCTGTCTTTTCTTGGATTATTCTCTACATTTTCTTGTACTCATTGAATATTTGTCAGTTGTTGAATCCTTGATTGATTACTTGTCAGAATAAGTTTCGACATGTTTTCTTTCAGACCTCACCACTTTGAGTGCACTTTGTTTGATTGTTTTTTCTTTGTAGTTCTTTGTCTTCAACTTAGATCTCTTTTATCTGTAAGTATAAAAGAAAGAAAAAAATCATATCTCCTTGCATAGTTAATCAAATGAAGAAAGTTTACATTCATTAGGAAGTTTGATTTGGTTTATGATTGGAAAAAGAGCTAGTTTTCCATATGCATTTTATTTTTCAGAAACGTTTGCATGATAGTTTGGCATCGCCTTGATCTCATAACTGAAAGTTGCAATGTTTTGAGTGTTTTCTTGTGATTAAGAAGAATATAAATCTTCTCCTTCCCGTACATAGAATTCATTGAAAGAAATAATTGCGTATCATTCTTTTGCATTCTATTGTAGTCAAGTGTCTTACACATCATCAATTTCATCTTCATGAACCCTTTGAGTTAAAATCCATTAAAATCAACCACGCACTAATAAAATCAATTCGAATTATTTGTTTTTAGCACATCAACAGTAGCTTAGGATTAGAGTCTTTGGACTCGGTGAAGTGAGTAAATTGTCCAAGACTACTAAAGAGACTGTAGAACATTAAAGAGCGTTCAAATCCAACTTTCGTATAAGCATAGTTGGGAATCCCCTCTCACATAGGGGCTAAATGCAAGGTCACGTGCAGAAGAGAAGCAAAGATTACCCCTCCAAATTTTAACCAATCATAGTGGAAATATTGTATATTGGGGGCTATTCTTGAGAAACCATAGGTTTCATTTAGTCTCGGTGCTCTATGAACTCCAAATTTGCTCAAGGTCCTCTGGAGTCTTACCGGTCCACTTCTATTTAGTTCTCTTGAAGCACTTCATAATTTGATATCCTGTCCATTCGGTCAGTCTCGACTATCAATTGTACTCTCCTGGACATTGACTATGGGTTCGTAACATTACTTTCATTTCCTAGGTATCTACAAAGGTGACTATGGGGGGATTCCCATGGTACCTGGGGCAGATGTCGTATCACACTCTCAGTACGCTTGGAGGGTGATCCCGTGAAAGCGAGGGTTGCTTTCACCGAGAAGGGTTGTTACGTGGAGGTTGAGGTAACTGCTTCTCACTTCTTCACTGGTGGCTTGATATCTCATCTTCAGAAGATCCTTAAAATATGTTGTTGCTTGGTTGATTTCCTATAGTTTTCATAGGAGTGTGTTTCTTTATTTTGCATAGTTGGCCTTAGGATTAGAATTTTCATAGTATACAAGGTATGGAACCTGACACTCAAGAACCAAAACATAATATTTCTTACGAAGAAATGATCATAGATCACACTTCTAAAAATCGGAGCATCGCTCCTATAAGTGGTCATCACATTGAAGAATCGGTCCCAACCTTCGTAGAAAACTTGGAATAATTTTTGAATCCTCTATTTTTTGATCTACTTGGACAACCACTCTTTGATCCACCACCCATGAGATACATTGATTCTTATTATTCTTATTGCTTACCAACTGATTCAACCATTACATCATCCTTTGGTATGAACCCACCAATTTTTGGTTTTCCTAAAGGACTGGGGAATTCATCTTTTTCCACAACTCCAATAGTTGATGTTGTTGGTGCTTATTATTTACCAAAAACATTGATGGCCCAGGTGACCTTGACTCAGCCACTTACGCAGTCATCTCCTCTTGCACCGGAGTCGGGTAATATTCCTACTTCATTTTTTCCACACATGCAGATGCTATGTGATTTACTTGGTCATCCCATAGGTCAAATGGCCAGAAGTCAAGTCGTTCACACAACCAAGGTTACACAAGCTACTCAACCTTCATCTCACACATCACAGATTAGTACTCTATACATTGGAGGTCGATCTTCAATGGGAGGCCACCCTTCAACTGGGGAGCAACCTTCATCTACAGGGAAACCTACATGGTTGCAACATCAACTGACATGGGAGAAAATCACTCCTTCAAGTCCTTTTATCCCTACTACCATTGGTCTGTATCCTGGACATCCATATTTAGGATTTTCGAATCCTTTTTGGACTCAACCCAATCCCGTAGGCATTCCTCCACAAGGAATTATGCCCTATCAATATGTAAACTCCCCGATTAAAATGCAATAGTACTTTCCACCACCATACATAGGGGGACCAACAGTTCAACCATAGTACATAGGAGGTCCACCTGTTCAATCACAATACATGGGTGGACAAACAGGACAACCACCTTACATAGGTGGACAACTCAGACAACCACCTTATATGGGAGGACCATCTAGTTTCGTCACTTCGTCGCAACCTAGATACGGTCCTACTGGTGTTCCTACACAATATAGTTATCACTAGTATCAAAAACCTAACTGAAATCTACCGTTCTTGGCTACATTATATATACTAGATTTGTCGTGTTTAACAAACAATCCCATCCTTCATACCCCATTTTGGCCCACCATCCTTTCCAAATTACCATCTGACATCCCGAAATTTGATGGAAAACCCGGGGAACACCCTAACAATCATGTTATGAATTTCCATTTATGGTGTTGCTCCAACTCTTTGATAGACGATTCCATTCATATTAGACTTTTTCAAAGAACACTTATAGGTGCAATAACAGAATGGTACATTGAACTATCGTGTAACTCTTTTGTCAACTTTAGCTCTCTTTCCATGGATTTCCTAATGCATTTTCAGTTTCCTATATGGTATGAGACTATTACAAAAATTTTGACCTCTCTCCGAAAAACTTCTTATACCCACATCTCTGATCATATTCATGAGGGGAGACAACAAAGATGGTTGATTAAGGCTCCAATTCCAGACCAACTCCTCGCGAATTGGTTTATAAAGTCTCTCTTGCCTCCCATTGACCACGATGTTGCTATGGGAAATGTAGATACTAAGGAGTAGGATATCATCCATCCATAGTATTTGTATTTGGTTTACTCCCAGTCTGACACACTTTACGATCTGATCCCTAATGCTCCTTGTCCATCAAATGATTCGTCAAGACCTTCTCCAGAATCTAATTCCATTCCAAACAAAAAAACTACTTCTTCTCCTACTCAAACCTCCGAGGTGAATGTGGTCCGCTCCTCTTCATCTCAACAACCAACAGGTAAAAAGAAAAAAGGAAAATCCAATAAATCTTCTAACGAGCAGGATAATTCTAAGTCTGTCGATACTCAACCAATAAGGAAACCTAAATTTCCTTGTATGATTTGTGAGGAAGACCATGACACAAAATACTGACCTCATCATGAGGAAGTTGCTAAATATATGAAGGGTACCTCCTAACCGATTCAGCAGCAACACTTGGTTGCACAAAACCCTATCCCTCTGGAAGGAGGTGATCTAGGTCATCCCCACCATGGGGATGCTTTAACAAGAACCTCTCATGTTTGCATGTTTAAGACGGTTAATGTCACAACTCATGCAGATACTTATGACACTCCTCCAGGAGAAAATCCTAACGGGAAGGCTGTCAACCAGCCTTGTAACTCTACTCATCCTCCATCTTCCAATCCTCTTCAGATTGAGAAGCTAATTTTTGATGCAGTGTTGCGCCCACCCAAGAGCGTAATTTGAAAAGTAGTATTTAATCCAAATGCTCGTGCTACCCAAAAATACAACATCATTGAATATTTTGTGCAAGCACCTTGCATTATGTCATCCCTCAAAGTTATACAACACTGTCTAAATAAACATAGAACCCTATTGTCATCCATTGGAGAAATGGATCCTGAGGAGTCAAACCTGATTACATTTAATCTGGATTATTTTAAGGAGAGAGTCTCCAATCACTTAGCATTCTAGATTCAAGTTTTTATTAGTGAACACACCATCCATCATACTTTTTTGGATGAGGGAGCCTCCACTTTTTTCATGTATTTTCCTTGTTGGAGAGCCCTTGGTTCTTCAACCCTTATTTCATCCCCAACCACCCTAAAAGTGTTTGATGGACATGGTTTCCAACCTCACGGTCTCTTGAAATCTTTCAATGTGACTTTGAAGGGTAAGACTGTTCCAGTTGATATCGAAGTAGTCGATGCACCCCTAGATTATAATTTGTTACTTGGTCGTAGATGGTTTTATGCAATGACTTTCATTTTTGTTAGCGATCAAATACACACCGGTATTTTGATAAGCATTTATATCACCCTTTATTTCATTTATCATCTTCTTCAAACTCTTGGTCAGTATCTTAACCTTCATAGTGCTCATTAAGCTCCCATTTGATTACTTTGCTCACAAATCCTTTGGTTCTATGCCTCCGGACCTGAAATACATGATACAAATAATGTCATTCATTTTTCTTTAGTCTATGCTATAGAGATTATAAAACAAAAAAATGTTTTATTTTTATGTTTTATATCTCATATTATGGACAAACAAATACAAATGTTCATATATGTCAAGTTCTAGGTCTGCACATCAAGTGTGTTCAATACAAAGTCAAAGTGCACAGTGATATATAAAGACCCAAGCCAAAGCCGAGTTCTCAAGCCGTATTTCAAGTCAAACTACAGTCTAAGAAGCCCTGGGGTCATTTGCATTCATGCAGGTAATCGAAATTTGTCAATTTTGATTTTTGGAAAAGTTTCTGTTTTTAGTGGTTTAGACGAGCCTGTGTGTGCTCATTAACCACCAAAAGTATAGAATTTCTATTAAAAACTGCCTCTGGGAAAAATCATTTTTCTCATCCTTGGGATGTTCGTTTTGCACATTCAAATGGTCGATTGACATCTACAGATCATAATATTTCCAATGGTGCAATCAGAACTGGATTTAGAGCTTGGAAAGGTGGTCAAAAGTTCCCCGCAAGATCAATGTTTTTTACAGATTGCCCAGGCTTCTATTTATTGTGCTTATGTACTTCGCCTTAACAGTTCAAGTTGCTTTCCTCTTGGGGAATCAAGTGATCAGGCTATATAGTTAGTTATACAAGGAGTTAGTAGCACAATTCTTGACAAACATTTAATCAAATAGAGAGTTCTTCACATGGAACAAATTCCTGTGAAGGTTTAATTGTTCAAGGTAAATTATATTTGAATGTCAAGCCTATAGAAGAAGTTCCAAAAGTTTTGATTCCATATTGTCCTCCGAATCTCCATCTGTCAATTCTTCATCAAAGCTTGGCGAGGCGCAAAAATTCATATATGATTTGGGATAACAAAATTGATTTTCCACATGGGTCTTTGTTATTTTCAGCCACGAAGACAAATAATCATGGTGATTTCATTTGATTTCTGTTTCAAATTCGAATTGCAGCTGGATTTATTAATAATCAATTTAATCCAAAAATCTTGTTTTTTTTATTACGATCCCGTGATTTCCTCATGCCAACTCACACTCAAAAGATCATAATCCCATGATTTTTAAGGGTTGCCAATTGAAATTCGAGTTTAATTGCTGATTATGGAGCCATTTGTCATCTAAATCGAAGACAATCCAAGCGGTTGCGATTCTCAAGAAAATCTATTTGCCACAGATCCATTTTTTAAAGCTACAGGATTTCAATGGTTAAAAGGCTTAAATTTGACCCTCTTAACCACCGAAAGCCTATAATGACCAGAATACTTGAAATTTTGCCCAGATCAGGAATTTTCGAATCAGAATGAGCTGAAACCTCTTGGAATAGACAGGTGGTGAATTATCAAGTCAGATCCAATGGTTACTTTGAGGGATAAGGCAAAGAAGAGGTGTTTTAATCAAGTTTGGTACATTTTTCAAAGGCAAAAATATAGGGTTTTTGCTCAACTCAGCAAATTCGAATTCTATCTTTTGGAAGAGTCATCCAACAACCTAGGGAGGCTAATCTGCACTGCATCAGGACTCTACTACCTCTGAAGACATCATATGTGGGATTGAACTCATTTTGAGGATCTTTCCTTATTTCTTGAAAATATAGTTTGACGTTTTGTTTTTAGTAAATCAGATCCATTCTTTCAGGATCTAGATAATGCATTGTAAAGCTATAAAGCTAAAGGTAGAATAGGAACTAGGGGGGGAAGACAATCTGAGGACTGTGGTTCAACTTTAGGGACTCTTAGCAACTTTGTACTCAAGCTTCTCATGTTCTTGTCAAATTAATACAATCTCTTTTGCAATTACATGTTCAGATCTACATTTTCCTTTCTGTTCTATACTTGTACTTGGATGTTTCATTCACGTTTATTCTATTTACCTAATACCAGATAGTTGTCATCCTATCTCTGTATTGATAATTAAACTTGCAAGTATATTCTCCTTGTTATGACTAGCCATTCATATATAAGTGTTTTATTTATGAATCTGCTAGCATAGTGATAATTCTTCATCTTTTCACCTATATTGCAAACCCTCTGAACAGTGATAGTTAGAAGCCTTGTTTATTTGGTTGAGTTTATGCATGTCTTGAGTGAACGAGGTCTTATTTAGTCATCTGAATTGATTCCATTTCCCATACATTATTAAACATTTAAGTTACCAAGCTCATTCCCATTACAGTCAGGGAAAGACTCTTGGAGTGATAACAAATTGGCGTCGTTGCCGGGGATACGAAAGTGAAAGCAGAGTTTCCCTAGGAGAATGACATAGATCTGTTTCTTGATGGAAAACAAGAGATAGACATTAGAATCGACTGTAATCTTTTGCCTGGCGACTCCACGCTCAAGACTCCACTGGGGAGGATCCAACTTATGGAAGATGAAGAGGCTGAATTCAAAATCTAGGTACCATTTCATCAGTTTACTGTACGAGCTACTATTATTCTTTATCAGTTCCTTTATACTTTTTCCTTCACATGTTAAAAGAATTATCCTTTGTTTTGTATACTCCGAAGATTATCAGCCATCTTTTATAATTCCATATTCAGAAGAGGAAATTTTGCAGCCTCCTTATGTTGTTGATGTTGATCCTATTTCTTTCCCTCAGCCTGTCCATAAATATGAGCTTTGCATACAAATCTCTCTTGAAACTGATAATCCTTGTAACCATGAGAATGATGAATTTGAATCTAAATCATCTCAAATTTAGTTACTTTCACCTATTTATCCTGAACCTTATCATCAGCTCGTTAAACCTTGTTTTCAGCCCACTGAATTTTAGTCTAAGATTAGACAAAGGGTGTTTAAACCTCTCAAGCTACCATCTCATCTTCCTCCTTATCCTCCATATTTTGTTGAGTACCTTCCTAATTTTACCGGAGAGAGTCATGTTTCAGCTGAAAAACATTTGGAGGCTTTTGAAAATTTTATTGATAATCTGGAAATTGTTCATGAAGATATTGTTATGAGATTATTTTCTAAATCTCTAACTAGAGAGGCTGCTTTATGGTTTAGACTTTTGGAACCTGGTTCAATTGGTTCATGGACTGATTTCTATTATGTTTTTTCAAAACATTGGGGTGAGAATAAATGTCTTGATCAATACCTTGACGATTTTTGTACTTTGAAGAGAGAGAAGGAAGAATCTTTGATTGTTTTCAACAGAAGGTTCCATAGGACATATTATGACATCCCATTGGAGATTCAGCCTACTGAGATTGCTGCCATGGTATACTATCTTATGGCTCAGCATAATGAACTTGTGCTTCTCTTTCTAGAAAGGAATTCTTCATCATTAGGGAACTTGTTTGAAGATGCTCAAGAGGTGGAGGAGAACATCCGTTCTTCTAGGAGGATCCGACAGCGGGTTGAATTTGACAATCTCTTTGCACATGAGCAAAAACAGTGTCAGTATGGTTCACATTTTGAGCAGGGAGGTAATGAGTGTGAAGCAGATTTAGAACAACAGAAAGCATACGAGCTTATTTCATATTCGGATCTGAATTCGTCAACATTGGCAGAATGTTCTAGAGACAGGTATGAATGTGAATTTTATGATCAGTTTGCAAACCAAGTTGAACCTATGGGAACCAGTGATTGCATAGGCAATTATATATTCTTAACTGATCTTAATTCATATGATTTTAACACTGTTTTATCATCATCTTCTGAGAAATTTTCTGAAGAGGAAGTTGTGATGATTGATGATCAAAATCTGAGATCAAGGGAACAAGAAGGTGATCAGTTTTCCAGCAAAGGAACAACCATGGCTGAGCAGGAGAGAAATGAGGTTGGAGCAGATTTGGGACAGCAACCAACATGTAAGTTCAATTCAGTTTCAAAGTCAGATTTTTTAGTGTTCACTGAATATTCCAGAGACAGGTATGAATGTGAATTTTATGATCAGTTTGCAAACCAAGTTGAACCTATGGGAACCAGTGATTGCATAGGCAATTATATATTCTTAGATGATCTTAATTCATATGATTTTAACATTGTTTTATCATTATCTTCTGAGAACTTTTCTAAAGAGGATGTTGTGATGATTGATGATCAAAATCTGAGATCAAGGGAACAAGAAGGTGATCAGTTTTCCAGTAAAGGAACAACCATGGTTGAGCAGGAGAGAAATGAGGTTGGAGCAAATTTGGGAAAGCAACCAACATGTAAGTTCAATTCAATTTCAAGGTCAGATTTTTCAGTGTTCACTGAGTATTCCAGAGACAGGTATGCATGTGAAGCTTATGATCAGTTTGTAAATCAGGAAGAGCCTATGATGACCGATGATTGCATAGGAAATTATATATTTTTAACTAAGCCTTGTTCATATGATTTTAATACTATCTTATCATCATCTTCTGAGAACTTTTCTAAAGAGGAAGTTGTGATGATTGATGATCAAAATCTGAGATCAAGGGAACAAGAAGGTGATCAGTTTTCCAACAAAGGAATAGCCATGGCTAAGCAGGAGGCTGCCATAGATGTGCAGCTATTTTTCGAGGAGGAGCATGTTACTTATCTTCCTTTTAAGGATCCATTGGCAGCTTTCATGGATGTATATTTTTCAAAGGATCTGAAGATTTCAGATTTCCTTAGCTTGTCGTTGTTTCTGGGTAAATATAGTTTCATGAATGAGTTTTATTCACCATTCTTACATTTCAAACATCAGTTGTGGAGCAGTGATAGAGACAAGGTTTCTTCAGTTTTGAAGTTACTTGGATGGTTATTATGGAAGTCAACATTTACTTAACCAAGAGGCAGTATGGTTGGTTAGTGTAGGAGTAGACAGAAATATGCTCGTCATACGAGTAGCTAGATCTTTTTCAGTTGTTAAAGTTCGTGAATAAGTAGACAGATTGCATGCAAACTACAGGTATACAAGGGATCAATGCTAAAGGCTTAATGACTCCATAGCCCAACAGAAAAGGCGACTGGAACTACTAAGTTCTTGGAAACCTCGCAGGGAGGTATCCATCCCAGTTGGAGCCAGATGTTAGCGATCAAATATGTATTTTGATAAGCATTTCTATCACCCTTTATTTCATTTATCATCTTCTTCAGACTCTTGGCTAGTATCTTAACCTTCATAGTGCTCATTAAGCTCCTATTTGATTACTCTGCTCACAAATCCTTTGGATCTATGCCTCCGGACCTGAAATACATGATACAAATAATGTCATTCATTTTTCTTTAGTCTATGTTATAGAGATTATAAATAAATAAAATGCTTTATTTTTATGTTTTATATCTCATATTATGGACAAAGAAATACAAATGTTCATATATGCCAAGTTCCAGGTCTGCACATCAAGTGTGTCCAATACAAAGTCAAAGTGCACAGTGATATATAAAAACCCAAGCCGAAGCCGAGTTATCAAGCCTTATTTCAAGTCAAACTACAGTCTAAGAATCCCTGGGGTCATTTGCATTCATGCAGGTAATCGAAATTTGTCAATTTTGATTTTTGGAAAATTTTTTGTTTTTAGTGGTTTAGGCAAGCCTGTGCGTGCTCATTAACCACCAAAAGTATAGAATTTCTATTAAAAACTACCTCTGGGAAAAATCCTTTTTCACAGCCTTGGAATGTCCTTTTTGCACATTCAAATGGTCGATTGACATCTACAGATCATAATATTTCCAATGGTGCAATCAGAACTGGATTTAGAGATTGGGAAGGCGGTCGAAAGTTCCCCGCAAGATCAATGTTTTTTACAGATTGCTCAGGCTTCTGTTTATTGTGATTATGTATTTCTCCTTAACAGCTCAAGCTGCTTTCCTCTTGGGGAATCAAGTGATCAGGCTATACAGTTAGTTATACAAGGAGTTAGTAGCACGATTCTTGACAAACATTTCATCAAATGGAGAGTTCTTCACATGGAACAAATTCCTGTGAAGGTTTAACTATTCAAGGTAAATTATATTTGAATGTCAAGCCTATAGAAGAAGTTCCAGAAGTTTTGATTCCAGATTGTCCTCCGAATCTCCATCTGTCAATTCTTCATCAAAGCTTGGCGAGGCACATAAATTCATATATGATTTGGGATAACAAAATTGATTTTCCACATGGGTCTTTGTTATTTTCAGCCACGAAGACAAATAATCATGGTGATTTCATTTGATTTCTGTTTCAAATTCGAATTGCAGCTGGATTTATTAATAATCAATTTGATCCAGAAATCTTGTTTTTTTTATTACGATCCCATGATTGCCTCATGACAACTCACACTCAAAAGATCATAATCCCATGATTTTTAAGGGTTGCCAAGTGAAATTCGAGTTTAATTGTTGATTATGGAGCCATTTGTCATCTAAATCGAAGAAAATCCAAGCGGTTGCGATTCTCAAGCAAGTCTATTTGCCGCATATCTGTTTTTGAAAGCTACATGCTTTCGGTGGTTAAAAGGCTTAAATTTGACCCTCTTAACCACCGAAAGCCTGCAATGACCAGAATACTTGAAATTTTGCCTAGATCAGGAATTTTCAAATCAGAATGAGATGAAACCTCTTGGAATAGACAGGTGGTGAATTATCAAGTTAGATCCAATGGTTACTTTGAGGGATAAGGCAAAGAAGAGGTGTTTTAATCAAGTTTGGTACATTTTTCAAAGGCAAAAATATAGGGTTTTTGCTCAACTCAGCAAATTCGAATTATATCTTTTGGAAGAGTCATCAAACAGCCTTGGGAGGCTAATCTGCACTGCATCAGGACTCTACTACCTCTGAAGACATCATATGTGGGATTGACCTCATTTTGAGGATCTTTCCTTATTTCTTGAAAATATAGTTTGACTTTCTGTTTTTAGTTAATCGGATCCATTCTTTCAGGATCTAGATAATGCATTGTAAAGCTATAAAGCTGAAGGTAGAATAGGAACTAGGGGGGGAAGACAGTCTGAGGACTGTGGTTCAACTTTAGGGAATCTTAGCCACTTTGTACTCAATCTTCTCATGTTCTTTTCAAATTAATACAAGATTTTTTGCAATTACATGTCCAGATATACATTTTCCTTTCTGTTCTACACTTGTACTTGGATGTTTCATTCACGTTTATTCTATTTACCTAATACCAAATAGATGTCATCCTATCTCTGTATTGATAATTAGAATTGCAAGTATATTCTCCTTGTTATGACTAGCCATTCATATATAAGTGTTTTATGTATGAATCTGCCAGCATAGTGAGAATTCTTCATCTTTTCACCTATATTGCAAACCCTCTGAACAATGATAGTTAGAAGCCTTGTTTATTTGGTTGAGTTTATGCATGTCTTGAGTGAACGAGGTCTTATTTAGTCATCTGACTTGATTCCATTTCCCATACATTATTAAACATTTAAGTTACCAAGCTCATTCCCATTACAGTCAGGGAAAGACTCTTGGAGTGATAACAATTTCATCTTAAGTGTTTTGTATCTTATGATTTTCCCATCAAGGAAATATTATCAATATCGACCAAATTGAGTATACAACTCTAGATATCAACAATGTCGCAATAAATAATGTCCCTTTTCTAGGAAAAAATAATTTTGAGAGTGTAGGTGTAAGCCTTCTCAAGGATTCCTCGCTCATGGGATTTTTTCCTTTTCCTTCTCCTCCCACTGCATAGGTTGCTACCTTAAAAATGATTTCGACTCAGGCATGAAAATCCTTCAATTCCTCTCCTTCGTTGGTAGTACCTGGTCTCAACAAGCATAGTTCATTGTCTCTGTCAAGATCATTAAAAAATGAAACAAACCCCCCTCTGTTACAATCGATTCTCACTCTAGATCAAGCACTTGAAACTTCTTTTCCTCCACCTAGTGAAACTGTTTCCCTTAGTAACCAAAAACCTAAACAAGGAAATAAGAAGAGTCGCCCGAGGAAACAACGCTTGGGGGGAAGATCTCCTACCTTTGGACATCATGCTAAAGAAAAACCTCCCACTTTTTACAAAGTCGTTGGGAGAAAACTACCTCCAGAGAGACACACTGCTAGGAGTGATCCTTGTTCGAAGATCATCCCCATCATAACATAGTAGTCTTTTTATGGAACGATCTTAGTCTTTGTTATTTTTCGTGCTCGTAAATACATGAGAATAAGTTACCAAGACTAGTATTTGTTCTTTCCCGTCCTTGTAAATACATGAGATTGTAACAGAGGATACTTTTATCACTTTTTCGGAGTCGTAAAGGTTATACAAAAAAGGAACCCCCTGGAGTCTCCTTTAATCTCTTTTCAGAATCCCTAAACATGAAAAGATTGTCGAGTGATATTTATTCCTTTCACACTCGTTAAAAGGTTTGAAAGGGCGTCTTTTGAGTGGTCATTTATCTCTTTGTTTTTATCACGAGACTAAAATTATGAAAAAGGAAAACCCTGGAGTCATCTTTAAGTACTTTTCAGACTCTCTAAACATGAAAAACCACCAAGTTTTCCTTCTCTAGATTCGTTAAAAAAAGCACATTGAAGGGCCCATAGGGGAATGAACCCTTACTTCTTCTAGTTCGTTAAACAAAGGAAAAGGAACTTACCAAAGGTGAGTTATATTGAGCATGTGTTACCCTCCTCAAGCTTATTAAATTAAAAAGAGGTACTCATATATCTAGGCGGGGGGGAAATTGAAGGAAGTGGGTCAAGTTTTTGAGAATCTTTTATGGCATCTTTTGTCACCCTTGAACATGGAAGTTGTTTGTGTCTCATCTTACATTTGGGTACTCCACTTGTCTCTGAGTCATACCAATTCCATGTGTCGCCACAATTTTTTCGTCCAGTCGAAGACTACTCTCATTTTCATCACATTAGATTTTGGTACTCGTCAAGTCAATGCTGCCAAGTCAGTTGTCATGCCTCATTATGTTCAAGGGAATTTTCACTTCAAACCATCCATATGTAGTATTACCAGTTTCCATTACTTATGTCAGTCCATACTCATTCGATTCACCATCTTACATCACTTTACTATATCAATTTCATGTCGATGATGGGGGATACATCAAGGCCTTTCTTCGATGAGTCTTCTCCTGTTGACTTCAACACATCATCCAAGAATTAGACTTAGAAACCAGTTCGTACCTTGGGAACTACATGCCTTAATGGTAGGTGTCCTCACTTCTGACAATGGGTTTACTTCATTGACCTCTGATTGAATGATTCCATGAATGTTCAACCTCAGCTCATTTATTCACATTTGCTAGAATGTGTTAGGATATTTAGACACTTAGGAGTTAGTTAATATCTACTTGGTCTAATATGTCGTTAGGTAAAAGTGTGTTTCTTTAGTATGCATTTGTAGTTAGGAAATCCAACGGTCATGATATGTTCCCGACATAGAGTGATCCGACGGTTCAT
>JZKD02S1727507.1:40008-54796 GCA_000966675.3 Picea glauca
CATTGCATAAGTCCAACTACAACCTAACAAGAGATTGTAGTCGAGGGGGGCATCTACTACCTCTACATCGACACACACGGTCTTCCCTCCTAACTACACAGGGAAAGAAAGAATGATGCCATGTGGTCGGAAAGAACGATCGTCGAATGTGGTAAGCAAAGTAGGTGATGGAGACAACTCGGGCTGACCAATGTCTTTCCAGCATGCTAATGACATAACGCAAGTCGAAGCGCCCTCTTTGACCACCGTGCGGAAGATATTCCATGTAAAAGTTTTCGTGGGATGAGCCACTACTATCTGAAACGCGACATGGTAAGGCAGATGAGGTTTCAAGTCGGTCGTATCTAACATGATGGTACCCGGGTTACAAGTCTCAGTAGAGCCTAAAGCAGTCAACAAGGCTTTCCTCTGAGCAGGGCAACTTTGGAGGACCTCCAAAGAGGACATAGCACAAGGGATTTGAGATAAATCTTCCACCACAGAGTAATTTTGGGTGGCCCTTGTGTTTGGATTGTGAGAAGCTCTCTTAAACACACCTTTTGGAATGCGTGTCATTGTTTCACCCAACGTCTTCTCGATCTGTAGAGGAAGAGATGGGATCTCGGCTTATTTTCCCTTCTCAGAGGTTCTTGGTTTACTATAGTCATGTGCTCTAGTCATAATTAAAGCATCACCCCTAACCATATATACGTTCGCGGAAGAGGAGTTATTTGGAGGGGGGCAATTTTCCTGGCTGCCCCCTTCGGCACTTGTAGAGGCTTGAGTTAAATTTTGCCCATGTTGAAAGGGATTAGTCAACACGGCTTGTTGTTGCTGTGTGACAAACTTTTGGGCCTCTACATGTCGAGGACACAGATGGGTCGGGTGGTCTTCCGCACATAAATTGCACGGATACCTCACCTTCCATTTTTCTGTAGTGCCCTCAACAGCATTATCAGTGGGTTTTTTATCCCCCTTACCCTTCTTGCATTTTTTTTTCTTACCTTCGGGCTGTTGGGTGGCCTTTGGGTTAGTCGTCTGCACAGAGTGTACTTATGACATTTGGGTAGGAGGAGAAGCCAAAACAGTAGTCTGGCTAGTCGCTGAGTGTTGGATAGATAATTGTTGCAATTGTTTTGTCAATTGCTCAGCGGGCTTGGTCTGTGTCGAACCAGCAATACCATCTGCATATGGTCTATCTCTCTGTCTAGTTTTATCCAGGATTGATCGTGGAGCATCCGGCAGGATGTTGTATAATAAACAAGACTAAGAATAGATAATCTCAAACTATTGAGCCCTCATGATGGCATCTTCTTCGGAGAAAACCCCAAAAGTTGCAACATCTTTGGATAATTGCGGTACTATATACTTAAGGAACCACTCAAGCAGAAATGTTGGTGGAACCAGTACTTTGATTAGACTCTTTTGGCGTCACCACTCTCGGATATGATCAGAGATATGGTCCGCTGTCATCTGTTTGAAATTGGCAAGCAGTTCCGTGCCCATGTCGTATCTCACAGGTAACTGGAAATGGTTAAGGAAGGCCATAGCCAGTTCGCCAAAATAAGAATATCATGAGAGATCAAGCTCGATGTACCATTTTGCAACACTCCCGATAAGAGTGCGTTGAAACAATCACAACTGAACGGAGTCATCTTTCAGTGAGTTATATGAACACCAAAGGTGGAAAGTAGTCACGTGATCACCTGGATATTCGTTAGGCTTAGCCTCGAACTTTGGAATGTCCGAAGGAAACTTCGTTGGCATAGGAGGCCAATGTGGATCATGACAGATAGGATAATTTAACAACCGTGTCAAATCTGGCAAGTGTAACTTCTCCAAGAATGGTAGTTTAGGTTGTTGCTGATAGCCTGGAAAAAAGGGTCCTGGGGTTTGACTAGCACCAGTTTGCCAGGAAAAGTTTGGCTGCTAGCCCGGATTCTGGTAGAAACCATGGCCCTGACCAGCGTAAGGATTTTTCATATGAGGAGACATCATTGGCTGATTCCCCATGAAGGACATAGGATGTTGGGCATTCATCGTGTTTGACGGACTTTGGGAAGGATTACTCCATGCCGGTCCTGCTAGGATAGGCATAGAAGTTTGTCCGGGATTCCATTGACTATGGAAAGAATTACCCCAGAACGACATTCCATATGAGGGAACGGATCCTTGTCCTAAGTTCCAAGGTCCTGGTATATGTTCCCCTGGCACAGGAATAGTACCCTGCACCAGAGTAGACTGTCCAAAAATGGGTGTGCCCCCAGATGGGAAAGAAATAGATGCAAAAGTGTTATTACCAAACGTCCCGTTCCAAACAAACGGTGATGAACCTACCGGCTGAGTTTGTGCAGGTGTTCCTTGACTCCCGGCTCCAAAGAAACTGGTGTGTGCAGGCTGCCCGGCGGACTACTGATGCATCCCACCGAGCGAAGGGGACGAAGGAGATATATGACCTCCAGTGTAAGGAAAAGCGTTGAAAGGGATAGGAATGCCCCCAGGTTGACCTTGCAGAGGAGTGTTAGAGCTCCCTGCCCCCAGACCCAAAGTCTGTAAAGTGGAGTGAGTGAGTGCAAGACTCGTACCTGAACTAGGCATACCATATGAAAACGGAGGGCCTGTCGCACTAGGTGTGAAGGGAGGTGTGGCCGCCACGATAAATGGGGTCGGCCCACTTTGTGACATAGTTCCGGCCGAGACCATGGTGGCCCGGACCACTGACAAAGGCAAGTTAGGAGATGCTTCTCCTATGGTGACAATAGTGATGGGAATAGAAGGACTCACAGATGAAGTAACATCGTTTGTTGCCATAGTTGTGTGAGGCACTGACAGGCGTTCGTAAAATTGAATTGGCACAATAACTTGCGGCCAAGTATCAGTGTTTGGGGTTTCAACCAAACCAAGATTGGTATTTGATTCCTCCGAGAGTTGTTCGGGTTCAATGGTTTGTAACCTGGTTGCTTCAAAAGACCCTTGTTGGTCTAGCCTTCGCCTCAATGGTGGCGGGGGTGGCTCCAGTATAACCGGCGGCAGGCCCATAAGCCTTTGTGACCGGAGGAGATATGAATCCTCCACTGTGTGAGAAGATTCGTGACATGCTAAGGTATTCTACACGATCAAATAGTAACACACACTAAAAATAAGCCCCTAAGAGATAAATCAAGCAAACACTAAACTAGTTGGAAGAACAGTTACAACAACCAACACTAGAGCAACTTACCGGTGCAAGTGCAACTCGAATATGGAAGCACCCTCCAGGTATACTCTGCAAAGCATGGCCCGATGTCTGTCCTAGGTACCACGGTATACCCCCACAGTCACCTATGTATGTCCCTATAAAAGATTGGCAACTAGTTTGCCAGCACGCGAACAGTCACCAGGCGGGTACAGTTGATAGTCGAGTAGACCACAATGAGCAGGGTATCAAGCCCGAAACCTGTCAAGGGTATCGAGAGAAAATGGTCTAGAAGACAACTGAGGACCTCGAATGGATTCGAGACCCACGAAGCCCCGTGGAAAATGAAAATGACAGAATCCCTCAACAAATCCTCGATATGTGTTATCCACTACGTTCGGTCTGGCTTTGGAGGGGTTATCTCCGCTACCTTTCCTTACGCGACCTCATGTTTATCCCCTGTGTTAGAGGGGGGTCCTAGATAACTTCCATGTAATTGGACTTCTACACTCTCTATCACAGACTCGGATGTTTGGTTTGAGTGGCCTTGGAGAATTTACTCTCCAACCTATTCCAAGGCCCTAGTCCTGAGCTAGTGTATGAACCCTACAAACAAAAAGAGTCTAATAGATTTTAACTTAGCGTTGCTTTTAATGGGATTTTTTATGTCTCAAGGTATGAAGGTGAAACTGATGGTGTGCAAAGACTCAAAGCAAAATGAACAAGAAATGCTTGGAAAAAAAAACTTTTACAAAAATGAAAAAACCAGCAACTTCTCAACAAGAAAGACTTATTTTCTTTTCAACCTTCCTAAGATTTCATGCAGCAAACATAAAGGAATTTCGCTCAATCTGCGAGCTACTTATGCTCTAAATGCACTGCAAAAACTTATGAAAAAAGGCTTCTTCCTAGCTATTGATGCAACAACACAATCTTCAAACCAAGAAGCAAATGAAAAAAGGGAATTTTTTTTTATTTAAGTGCTAAATGAAGCAACAAGGAAAAATGACGACAAGAACAAAACCAAGAAAACAAAATAAAATTATGGCTTAAAGTGCAGATCACAAAGAACCAGAGCAAAGACGCACAAATGGCAATCAAGAAAGCACCGACTCCTACGCTTGTCTAAATACCATAAAACAAAATCTTTTTCTTTTTTATCTTTTCTATCAACAATCAACCAAGAAAAAACCAGGCTAAGGGTAAGAGGCTCTAACCTACTGACTGTGCAGCCCTAGACTCAAACCCCTGAGAGGAACACTTCTCACCACAGGAGGGGATGACTACCCCACCCAGGCTGAAAAGAAACCAGTCAAGCCCGCGACTATCACTAAAACATCACGCGTACAAATGTGTGTTGAGCTATAACAACATGCGGGTACATGCAAGCTAAACTTAAACAGGTCGCGGGTCTGTATAAATGCTAAGATAAAACACAACAAAGGTAGCCCAGACCTGAAAAAGGCCTCTGGTATTGACAACCAGGGTCTCTTAAAGGCTTGGATGCTTCTTATTCAACAGAAAAGAAAAAATAATTGCAAAAAGAAAACAAACACAATAAAGCAAACTAAGACAAGACAGTGAACCAGCAAGACTCAGACATTATCTATAAAGCCCCCTGAGAATGTAAAATTCTGACAGGGAAGAGGAGACTGCCTCTTAAGCTTTCTGAGTCCTACATGCTACTGAAACCACTACAGCAAGCATTCAAACGTGGGTTGTAGAAGGTTAGGGCGCGGGTTACACGCGTGCAGGCCTTATGCAAGCCGTGTGTACCTCTGTGTGTCCCGATAATAAATGTCAAGCATAGTCAAGGAAAATATGGTATAAAGAACCAGGTTCCCTGCTAGCTCTGACCTAACAAAAAACAGACAAACAAAGAAACATAAACTCTACTTCTTTAAACTACCCAAAAACCTCTCTTGAATCCGAAAACCCTAAGAGTAAAATCCCCAGTGGAGTCGCCAATTCTGTTGTTGGGAAATAATACCCTATGAACTAACAAGCTAGGGTTTAAACTTGCATGCAGATCATGACCCTTAAGAAATCACTTTTAACCTACCACCCTGAACCTTAAAACCCTTTTTCACATGCAAACATGAAAAGAACCTACTAACCTTTTTACTGATGTTTGGTGTAGATCCTCCGTTGCGCTTTATCCACTTGCTTCTGCTGCTCCTTCCAAAGACAATCCTACAATCAAGACAAAACACTACGCATGCATGTTATCTTTCTACTAGAGGGTTAGAGATTAAGCATAAATCGAATAAAACATATATAAGTCATGCATTGGTATGGGAAAAGTATTCTTTATTAATCTCAAGATGAATCAACTTACAATAATGATAGAGATCAGCCACCACTCCTTGATCCTGATCCTGGGCTCCTCCTCTTCTTTTTCCTCCAACTGCTTTGCTTGAATTCTCCTTAAGCTTGAGGAAAGGCTAAAGGGTTGGGACAAAATGGATTTGGCAATTNCAAGCTAGGGTTTAAACTTGCATGCAGATCATGACCCTTAAGAAATCACTTTTAACCTACCACCCTGAACCTTAAAACCCTTTTTCACATGCAAACATGAAAAGAACCTACTAACATTTTTACTGATGTTTGGTGTAGATCCTCCGTTGTGCTTTATCCACTTGCTTCTGTTGCTCCTTCCAAAGACAATCCTGCAATCAAGACAAAACACTACGCATGCATGCTATCTTTCTACTAGAGGGTTAGAGATTAAGCATAAATCGAATAAAACATATATAAGTCATGCATTGGTATGGGAAAAGTATTCTTTATTAATCTCAAGATGAATCAACTTACAATAATGATAGAGATCAGCCACCACTCCTTGATCCTGATCCTGGGCTCCTCCTCTTCTTTGTCCTCCAACTGCTTTGCTTGAATTCTCCTTAAGCTTGAGGAAAGGCTAAAGGGTTGGGACAAAATGGATTCGGCAATTGGGCAGAGTTTCTTTGCTATGATTTTTCCTCCTCCAAATAGTACCCCTACCCCTTATTTTATAGGCTAGAAAGAGCTAGGGTTTTGGATGAACTCTCGGCCATGCATGGCCAGGAGTTCCAGTTAACTGACCCAAAGCTTTTTGTCCCGTCGGAAACTTTCCTGTTTTTGTGCTTTTTTAGGTAAATGCGGGCTGTAGTAGGCCAGCCAGCATTCCAACGCGTGCAGTAGTGGGCCTGCCAGTGTTCCAACGCGTGCAGCAGAGGGTTAGGGCACGTGCCACTTGTTTTAAGAGGGTTTTCCAGAGTTTTTTCAGCATGGTTTTGGCAAGGAAGAGATATGATTTGGCCTGATGCCAGGTAAGCATGTGTGGTGCAATTTAGGGTTATAACAAATAGGCTCTCTATATTTTTTTTATTTTAAGGTATCTGCTCAGACTTACCTTTTCTACCTCTGTCATCTAAACCCCCAATTGTTTTGAGTCACTCTTGTTACATTTTGGTCAACCTCGTAATTGCCTTCTAGAGACACATTTTGTGGGAGCTATTCTGAGCAAATGGTTTTGAATTAGATCAAACCCTTGAAAACCCAGAACCGAAATGAGCCCTTTTACCTTCATTGCAGTCAGTTTCCCCATAAATTGGATCATTTCAGAGATATAGCTCGTACTTTAGAGGTCAAAATATTAGAATTTCTTTGTGGCCGAAGTGAGCGTTTTGGTCTTCTTGCAAGTGTTGAAATGTTTGTTACCTACTCAGGCTTGTCTTGTGACCACCTACAACAACCCTGAACCTATCCCAAAAGCTACTAAACAAACTCATGGGCAAGATACGTATCCTAAATGACTCTGTTAAAAAACTTGAGACTTGAGTCAATTATTCAGGGGAAAGAAAAACGATTGAAGACCACAGGACATGTGATTTTTAAAAAACGTAGAGGCAGCTACAACCATCGTTAACTCCAAAGTTCATGATTCGATTTGATTGCATGGTTATAGGTATGATAGTTTTAAATAGCATGTTAGTTTTCATTATTTAGTTAGAATATTTGGTTGTTGGATAAAGATTTACTTTTAAAAAATTAGTTTGTTTTGTTTAGTAAATAGAATGAGATTTCATTCTATAGCTAGTTAAGAAAATTTGAATTGTCTAAATCAATGATAGAAAACATATCTGAAATCTTCCTATTTTCTTTTGCTAATAGGATATTCAGGGATCTGTGATGTCAAGTTGATTTGAGGCACTCTTCAGACTTTCTAGCCATATCAATAATGTAGTTTCAATGCATAGAAATAGGCTGTAGTTATTTTTTTGATATTTGGTTAATCAGGGTGGTTGCATCCCCCTTATTTTTTGAAACAAATTTGATCTTAGGAACAAAAACTGTTATGTTTCTTGATACCTATATAAACCCATCATTTTGTAAACAATGATCATCTCGGCCTAGGGCAAGAGTATGGGCGTTTTTATCACAGACTTGAATAGAATATGATACACGTTACAGCTTTAGCTTTTCTATGTGATGTTTTCATTCAAGTTATGTTTATTTCAATTTGATAATAGATTATGATTGCTTTTTTCAGCATAGTTTATTGCGAGTTGAATGATTCGATTTATATATGTTGTCCATATCTCGTGTTTCAGAAAAAAAAACACAGTGATCATCTATCCAATTTAAATTAGTAGATTCATCTCTAATTTATGTTGAATGTCTCCATGCAAGTTCTTACAGGAAGATTTATCTCATCGTAGCAATTTGCAAATCATATGATTATTGTACCTGTATCTATTCAATGTTCTGTTGTTATGATTCAATCTCCAGCATTATCGTTCCTCATTTATTAGGGGCAGTCCCAAGATCTGTAGCAGGTTTACCTCATCAGATAAAGGTGGTTGGATATTCAACAGCGGACAGACATTGGATATAGTAACAGGTTAGTCTGTTATTTGATTTCGTTAGTGTCCTGAATATAGAAGTTTTCTCTATATAAAACATTTTCCGCTATCTATTATTTTTATGTTTAATTAGGAGGTTTAATGTGTGATGTCATGAATGTATACATTTAAGAAAACAAAACCAAAAAATTAGATAGTGTTTACACTTGCTTTATTATTATTGTTAAAAGTAATCAATCTACATTTGATTTTTATGAGTTTAGATTAAAACTTGCGTTTTGTATAGATTGTATATAGAATTATCGTGCATATAATATTTAATTTGTACATATATATTTACTTAGATATACATATAGTCTTTAGTAATTGTTATTTAGTAAGCTATTTTTTTTTCCCCCTTTGTTATTTCCCACTTTCTTTAGAAATTAGATCGGCCAACGGAGCCACTAAACCCGTTAGAGTGAATTAATCCAAACGGCTTGGGTTAATTAGACAACCCCGGACCAGATTCACTCCTCCAGTTGATGAGCGGTCAATTTTTCCCGTCAACACAACCTTAATTTGAAGTCATCATAACTTTGTACCTATAATATATAAAGATATGAAAGTGATACACAATGTTCTTCAATGTGTTTTATTCAATTCCTCCAATTTTCACTACTTGGAACCTCTCAGAAAAGGAGTTACAACAAAAATGGCATACCTTGCTGAATTCTGGCTTATTCTAGAGAGAGACCTTGTAGAGCGTGTCCCACACGAAATATTTGTTGAATTTACCTAAAACTATTACACATCATACTACATAAATTACCCTAACCAACACATTTTGTTTCACCAAATTTGGATCTGTTATGAAGAAGTTATGACGTTTTTACCCAAAACACTTGTTTTTGACTAGTTTCAGGACTAGCCAAAAACCCTATTTTCCATGAAGTGTAACTCCAAAAATACAATGACCCACAAGATGAATTTTTTACCANCTCCTTGATCCTGATCCTGGGCTCCTCCTCTTCTTTTTCCTCCAACTGCTTTGCTTGAATTCTCCTTAAGCTTGAGGAAAGGCTAAAGGGTTGGGACAAAATGGATTTGGCAATTGGGCAGAGTTTTTTTGCTATGATTTTTCCTCCTCCAAATAGTACCCCTACCCCTTATTTTATAGGCTAGAAGGAGCTAGGGTTTTGGATGAACTCTCGGCCATGCATGGCCAGGAGTTCCAGTTAACTGACCCAAAGCTTTTTGTCCCATCGGAAAATTTCCTGTTTTTGTGCTTTGTTAGGTAAACGCGGGCTGTAGTAGGCCAGCCAGCATTCCAACGTGTGCAGTAGTGGGCCTACCAGTGTTCCAACGCGTGCAGCAGAGGGTTAGGGCACGTGCCACTTGTTTTAAGAGGGTTTTCTAGAGTTTGTTCAGCATGGTTTTGGCAAGGAAGAGATATGAGTTGGCCTGATGCCAGGTAAGCATGTGTGGTGCAATTTAGGGTTATAACAAATAGGCTCTCTATATTTTTTTTATTTTAAGGTATCTGCTCAGACTTACCTTTTCTACCTCTGTCATCTAAACCCCCAATTGTTTTGAGTCACTCTTGTTACATTTTGGTCAACCTCGTAATTGCCTTCTAGAGACACATTTTGTGGGAGCTATTCTGAGCAAATGGTTTTGAATTAGATCAAACCCTTGAAAACCCAGAACCGAAATGAGCCCTTTTACCTTCATTGCAGTCAGTTTCCCCATAAATTGGATCATTTCAGAGATATAGCTCGTACTTTAGAGGTCAAAATATTAGAATTTCTTTGTGGCCGAAGTGAGCGTTTTGGTCTTCTTGCAAGTGTTGAAATGTTTGTTACCTACTCAGGCTTGTCTTGTGACCACCTACAACAACCCTGAACCTATCCCAAAAGCTACTAAACAAACTCATGGGCAAGATACGTATCCTAAATGACTCTGTTAAAAAACTTGAGACTTGAGTCAATTATTCAGGGGAAAGAAAAACGATTGAAGACCACAGGACATGTGATTTTTAAAAAACGTAGAGGCAGCTACAACCATCGTTAACTCCAAAGTTCATGATTCGATTTGATTGCATGGTTATAGGTATGATAGTTTTAAATAGCATGTTAGTTTTCATTATTTAGTTAGAATATTTGGTTGTTGGATAAAGATTTACTTTTAAAAAATTAGTTTGTTTTGTTTAGTAAATAGAATGAGATTTCATTCTATAGCTAGTTAAGAAAATTTGAATTGTCTAAATCAATGATAGAAAACATATCTGAAATCTTCCTATTTTCTTTTGCTAATAGGATATTCAGGGATCTGTGATGTCAAGTTGATTTGAGGCACTCTTCAGACTTTCTAGCCATATCAATAATGTAGTTTCAATGCATAGAAATAGGCTGTAGTTATTTTTTTGATATTTGGTTAATCAGGGTGGTTGCATCCCCCTTATTTTTTGAAACAAATTTGATCTTAGGAACAAAAACTGTTATGTTTCTTGATACCTATATAAACCCATCATTTTGTAAACAATGATCATCTCGGCCTAGGGCAAGAGTATGGGCGTTTTTATCACAGACTTGAATAGAATATGATACACGTTACAGCTTTAGCTTTTCTATGTGATGTTTTCATTCAAGTTATGTTTATTTCAATTTGATAATAGATTATGATTGCTTTTTTCAGCATAGTTTATTGCGAGTTGAATGATTCGATTTATATATGTTGTCCATATCTCGTGTTTCAGAAAAAAAAACACAGTGATCATCTATCCAATTTAAATTAGTAGATTCATCTCTAATTTATGTTGAATGTCTCCATGCAAGTTCTTACAGGAAGATTTATCTCATCGTAGCAATTTGCAAATCATATGATTATTGTACCTGTATCTATTCAATGTTCTGTTGTTATGATTCAATCTCCAGCATTATCGTTCCTCATTTATTAGGGGCAGTCCCAAGATCTGTAGCAGGTTTACCTCATCAGATAAAGGTGGTTGGATATTCAACAGCGGACAGACATTGGATATAGTAACAGGTTAGTCTGTTATTTGATTTCGTTAGTGTCCTGAATATAGAAGTTTTCTCTATATAAAACATTTTCCGCTATCTATTATTTTTATGTTTAATTAGGAGGTTTAATGTGTGATGTCATGAATGTATACATTTAAGAAAACAAAACCAAAAAATTAGATAGTGTTTACACTTGCTTTATTATTATTGTTAAAAGTAATCAATCTACATTTGATTTTTATGAGTTTAGATTAAAACTTGCGTTTTGTATAGATTGTATATAGAATTATCGTGCATATAATATTTAATTTGTACATATATATTTACTTAGATATACATATAGTCTTTAGTAATTGTTATTTAGTAAGCTATTTTTTTTTCCCCCTTTGTTATTTCCCACTTTCTTTAGAAATTAGATCGGCCAACGGAGCCACTAAACCCGTTAGAGTGAATTAATCCAAACGGCTTGGGTTAATTAGACAACCCCGGACCAGATTCACTCCTCCAGTTGATGAGCGGTCAATTTTTCCCGTCAACACAACCTTAATTTGAAGTCATCATAACTTTGTACCTATAATATATAAAGATATGAAAGTGATACACAATGTTCTTCAATGTGTTTTATTCAATTCCTCCAATTTTCACTACTTGGAACCTCTCAGAAAAGGAGTTACAACAAAAATGGCATACCTTGCTGAATTCTGGCTTATTCTAGAGAGAGACCTTGTAGAGCGTGTCCCACACGAAATATTTGTTGAATTTACCTAAAACTATTACACATCATACTACATAAATTACCCTAACCAACACATTTTGTTTCACCAAATTTGGATCTGTTATGAAGAAGTTATGACGTTTTTACCCAAAACACTTGTTTTTGACTAGTTTCAGGACTAGCCAAAAACCCTATTTTCCATGAAGTGTAACTCCAAAAATACAATGACCCACAAGATGAATTTTTTACCANGAATGACATGTACTATCCATCTAGAATAATATTACCTTCAAATATAGCAAAAATCATACCATTATCCATCAAACAAACTTGGGTCCGTTACCCAAACCTAGGTTCTCCAACTTCACATGGTCATAAATATCTAACCATGAAGAGTTATGTGACGTTCTACATACCAACAGAAATGGAATGACAAGAAATATCCATATAAAATAGTTTCCCTGACAAATTCACTATCCTTCATCTCATTATTCCATAATTAATCATGGGTTCTCTTACTCCGCAAAGCATCTTCTCATGAGGGCTTTCACCATAAGGGGACCACTTTGGAGTTCATCCATATTTACTTCTTATCAACCATGAAAAAACAATAATGAGTCATATTTACATCAAACAATTTGGTTCCATTACCCAAACCTTTGTGCTATGGGGCTTTCTTCAAGGGTTGACATCAATGACAACCAAACTTAATCAACATGTTTTTATTTTTTGACAAGTGTTGCTGGTAGGTAAAATCCATCCTGGAAAAATTGAATTGAAGAACTTCTATGTTCGAGATACACACACACACACACACACATTAAGACTGTAACTTAAGAGGAATGAGTCCACTTGTGGCTTATCACACGTGTGTCCTAATTAGTCATCAGAAAATTGGTACATCTTCCAACCTCTAATTGAATGTGAGTTAAAAGTTTGATACTCAGTCTAAGTTGCTCACTGATTATTATTTCTATCATATGCAACAAATGGTGATTGATAAATTGGTCTAGAGATATATAGGAGATTTGACAAAAAATATTCAATATTAATTAATAAACGCACAATGACTTGGACAACAAGAAATCTCGAATATACTTAATAATATTGGTTGGCAAAAGTATGTCAGTTAGTTATGAGTTGGTCGAAGTTAATAATTAAGTTAAACAATGATGTTACACATAAGTTATCTCTNTCCATTACCCAAACCTTTGTGCTATGGGGCTTTCTTCAAGGGTTGACATCAATGACAACCAAACTTAATCAACATGTTTTTATTTTTTGACAAGTGTTGCTGGTAGGTAAAATCCGTCCTGGAAAAATTGAATTGAAGAACTTCTATGTTCAAGATACACACACACACACACACACACACACACATTAAGACTATAACTTAAGAGGAATGAGTCCACTTGTGGCTCATGACACGTGTGTCCTAATTAGTCGTCAGAAAATTGGTACATCTTCCAACCTCTAATTGAATGTGAGTTAAAAGTTTGATACTCAGTCTAAGTTGCTCACTGATTATTATTTCTATGATATGCAACAAATGGTGATTGATAAATTGGTCTAGAGATATATAGGAGATTTGACAAAATATATTCAATATTAATTAATAAACGCACAAGGACTTGGACAACAAGAAATCTCGAATATACTTAATAATATTGGTTGGCAAAAGTATGTCAGTTAGTTATGAGTTGGTCAAAGTTAATAATTAAGTTAAACAATGATGTTACACATAAGTTATCTCTTGTAAATATTGTTGAATATATATATATATATATAAGAGGGGGGAACATACACAAACATGCATATCATTATTTGCAGAGAGACATGCACATATGCATATGGCATATTTATGGATGTTAGTATGCATATACTCTCCTCTCCATAATTTGTGAGTAAACTATCGGGTCATTTATGATGGACAAAGTCAAAATTGTAAATTGTTTTCTCCAAAATGATCATATGAGAAGTGCACTCATGGATGTATAGCTAGATTTATCTACACATGTCACTTGTAAGACACCTAATGACAAGTCTTGAATTTTGAGTGTGTTTCAGCTGTGATAAATTGTTAATGATAGTAACACCTCTTAATTATGTAGTGTCTTTTCTTTATTATTTTTAGTGCAATTGATTTTATCTATGTTAGTTGTATGTATACTTATTCCATATGTCATTCTCAATGTGATTAATTTTTAAGCATTTCCTTGAACGTCTTATTTTGGAAAACATTTTTTTAATGTTCTTTTTTTATATTTTTCCCTAATGTTGATTAATTGGGCTGGTTTTCATTGATGTCAACCCTTAAAGAAAGTGTGGTAGAGAATTTCGGTAGCACAAAGGTTTGGGTAATGGACCCAAGTATGTTTTATGGATAATGTTATGAGTTTTGATATATTTGTAGGTAAAACTATTCTAGAGGGATAATACATGCCATGCCATTTCCGGTGGTATGTGGAATGCCACATAACTCCTCACGGTTAGAGAGTTATGGCCATGTGAAGTTGGAGAACCCTCATGAGTAAAAAGGTCAAAGTAGTCAAAGTGTTTGCAAAGAAGAAATTATTTAAATAATAAAGTGAGGTGATGAGTGTACTATAAGTCACAAAGGATGCAAAATAAATTATTTAAATAATAAAGTTAATGGAGAACTTACTAATTATGGAAAGTGGTTAAGTTAACTAGACAAGTGGTGATAAGTGGGTTAACCCTAAAATAATAAAAGTGGGTTAATATGGTTAAAGGTAACCCCTTGAGGATGCTACATGAAAGTAAAAATAAGAGGCAAGGCTATATCATTTAAACACACTTGAATATCATTGAATATCTATTTTTGTGAAAGGTTATTTGGGTAGGTATTATTGATAGAGAAAAATTACATCAGAAAAAGTGTGGCAAAAAAAGTGCGGCAGAAAAACTATGACAGAAAAAGCACGGTAGGAAAACTGCGGCAAAAAAAGTGTGGCAGGAAAAGTGCGGAAGAAAAAGTGTGACAGAAAAAGTGCAAAAGAAAAATTGTAGTAGGAAAAGTGTGATAGGAAAAGTGTGGCATAAAAACTGC
>JZKD02S1727518.1:73737-88205 GCA_000966675.3 Picea glauca
CAACAATGGTCAAGTGGATTAGTGTAAGATCCAAGTAGTCATCAGAAATGAAAGGAACCTAATGCATATATAAGAAGGTTATAAAAATCAAATATGACACATACCATGATACCTCGGACCAATGACCTCATGGAGAAAGAGTCCTCTCCGATGCAAGCCCAGACCGGTGGTGATGGAAACTGCTACTACTGATAGGACAAATCTAATGAAGATGAAGAAAGATGGGCCCTCCAGGGCCATGCTCAAGTCAATCCCGCTCTTGGTACTCCATTTCTAGGACCATGTGGGCCTCAAGACATGATCTCCTATTTATCTCTAGATATCGGGGATAACAGGTCCCAAGAGACTATGAAAGGAATTATCCTGGGTTAGTCGAAATTCATTCTTCATGGTTAGACCTTTCCAACAATGTATCGAGCGCCCCAAACAAACATCGTATGAAAAAGTTATGCCCCCGGAAAGTTGACGTATCAACTACCCCCATCAGGTCCCACAAACCTTTTGGATTTTCATATTCTGGGGTTAGGGTTTTGGATTTTAGTTATGTTAAAAATTCCTTTGGAGCCTCATTGTAATAATCATTTTCTTGCGAATGCAAGTAACCGTCACATTTATTTTCAGAGATAAGCTGCAACCATTCTAGCGAGTCTTTCACTTTGTATTTTTAAATTCTTTGTACATTTTCACTCATTAATAGAAATTGTATTAATGTATCTCTGTGTTTATGGTTGCATATTTGATACATTTATGTTATATTTTTGGATATCCGAGATATCTCTATATATTTCTTTATTATATCTCTACTCTCAATTCATGCTGAAAATAATTTGGATCAGAAAACTTGATAAATAGGAAGAGGAAGTGGTGTTGAGGGGAAGAGAGGTTGGATCTTGTGGAGAGTTTTGGAAAAATTCTTGGAAGAGATATTTCTTGTGACAATATTCTTAGAGAATATGTGCATTATTGTTCTTGGTGTCATGGGCACAAAGGGATAAGAGACCAAAAGGTTTCTTGTAACAAGGAAGTTGAGTAGGATCCTAGTTTGTTTAAAGTATAATTTTTTCGTTTCATTCTAGGCAAGTGGGGAAAGGAATTGGGAAAAATAATGCTTGGAAGCATCTTATTACTACACTACAACTAATGAGCTTCAACAAACCAAGGGTTAGGTAGGTATTTTCTTAGTGTGTATTTGTTATGTTTCTGCTATTCCATTTAAAGAGTAAAAATTTGTTACATCAAATCTTTTAATTCTTGTGTGTATATGTTAGCAAATATTATTTCATAGCATCCCATAGAGAGGTGCTATAGTTTTTATATTTACATATACTTGTCAACTTCATAGAAACTTGTCCAACAAAAGGTAAATAATCTGAGAGAAACTCACCAAATTTTGGTGTGGACCTCCCAAACCATGGTGAGAGTATGGGTTCCTCACAACATGGAGTTATGTTTAAACCGTGAATGTAATTGTCTCAAAACATATATATAACAAGTTTGGAGAGATTCAGTGCCTCATTGACAATTTGAATAGTCATTTATGGAACAAAACACTATCTATAAAGTCACTATAATGAGTGATTTATAAGCACCTGCTATTAAGATTCACTTCAATCATTTCCCCAAGTGCCTATTTGAATTTATGGAAGCAAGAATGAGCCCCTACTTCCCAAAAATATCTTCAATTTATTGTGTCACTTGGTGATGATCCATTCATAACTTGAAACAAATATAAATAACAAGTAAATACTCTCATAAAACCCCATGAAAGAAAGAAAAAATACAAACATAGAAGGGGCTTGCATACCTTTAACACAATGTCAAGGAAAAGAAACCACATTTATTCAAATCATTGAATCTCATATTTTTGAGTCGGAAGAAACAAATATTGATTCCCTCCTAAGATGGAACAATATCCTTTGTTCAATTCTTCTTGCATTGAATTAGAATATCTACAATGACCTCTTCCATTGTTCAAGCCTCAACCTTAAAACCACCATTGCAACTATTTTACTTACATTTTTTCAAGAGAGAATTGTGTGCTCTCTATCCTTGTGGGCAATGAGAAATATATCGACACTATGTATTTATATCTAGAGGTGGATTGAAAATGGGACATTAGAACATACCAATCTAAACTTAGAGTTTGATATGTAATTCTAGGTTTAAATATCCCAATCTAACATTGCAAATAGACGCAAAAATAGACTCTTCTAAATTATATATTGTTATACACATTAAAAATTATAAAGCTCAAATTATATGCATATCTCAAATCCACAAAACCACTGCGTTGAATGATAGTGAAAGTGGGATACATCATACCCACATTCCGTTTTAATTTAATCCAAAAACTACACCTAAACATGATACTTTCTATCGAATCCATATCTATTGGTAACATCAAACCTTATAGAGAAAAAATAGTTTATTCTACCCAGGCTTGGCCCATTGACACAAGTCATTGGTATGGAGATCTATCCATTTGGTTCCTGAGATCGTTTACATTTTCCATTGTGTTTTCGAAGATTGATTCCCTATCCATATGATTCATTGCAGAGGTCGAGCATTCTAGTTTCCTATTAGAGTTATAACATTGTTTGACAAAATGTATAGTTCTTGGAATGGATGTTAGTTCACTTTCAATGTGTGAGATAGTATCTTTTAATCCCACAAGATTTAGTTGTACTTCAATGCAACATATCAACCTCAAATATATGATTAATCATATAACTTGTCTAATAGGTCAGATGATGATATATGTTATGAATGATCCCTAACCTTCAGAAACTTTACCTCCATTTCATTGAATTTTCCTATAGCAATAAATTTCAAAATTTGTTGACCTAAGTATATTTTAGGTTTCGTACAAGCTGAGATATGAGACTCTATTTAGTGGCATCAATTTAAATGGTATAGTCTAAGTTGAAATTGAAATTATCCTAAACATGGAGAACCAATTTAGCATATCCTGAAGCATTTGAAAGTAGAAGTACATGGAAACAAATTGTACAAATACCAAATTTTTGGTGAGAAAGCATTTGTATCCTCCTACATGTGCACACCAAAGAAGTCTACATTATACATGTGCACTCCAAAGAAATCTCCTATTTGCATGTCCACAGTAAAGACACAAAACAATACCTTAATTTCCATCCTTTTTCCTTATAAGAATAACTCCACATTAACAACTATAAACACATGAAGGCAATGAGAAAATAAATAATTCTAATTCTCTTTCAATTTTGGACATCATTGCAATATTCTAAGAGTCATTTTTATAACACTTCACTTTATAGAGTGAGGTGTTATCTTAGTTCTCTCTTGTTATACTTGGATCTCTCTTCTCTGCTCTACTCCACTGTTACTGCCTAATTGCATAAATGTGCATTACTGCTAATCCCCCAGTACTTGAGAGATGCCAAGTCATATGCCCTTGATGATTTTTCTTCTTTGTCATAACCTCCTGAAGTCTAGATAGAAATGAATCTCTGCCATTAAATTACAATCCAAGAAAAACCTAGAAACAACTTTGTTTTCATGATATAGAATTTCGTAAAAGGAAACGTACTCAAATAAACTGCGAGAATAGAGTGACCGCGCGAACATTCATAATTGAATAGAAACACCAATGTCAAGAGAAAAATTATATTATATAATCGCAACGAAAAAAAATGTTGCATAGATGGAATTATTCTCAGAAGTATAATAACTGAAGCACACGTAGCTAAAGGGACATGTAAAATACCTTGTCTCACTTTGTCCCTTCCTTCCTGCAATCGTTGTCCCATAAGTAGAATAACTGATATTATCCAAGATTTATGAGAGATATTTCATCCCTAGACTTCACATCCATATAGAATAAAAGGTGTAACAAGAGTCTCAAAGAGGATTTTCTCTTTATCCCATATCAAAATATCCACTGATTTACAATTGTTTTCAAGCCCATTTTAAGCTTTCCATCTCCCAATAATATTTTTCTCAATTCTATAATTCTAGTTGAGCTTGTGGTGAATATTGATTCCAAGATATTTGTATGAAGTCACTTCCTCAAAGTTGTTGTTTTCATATACAAAGGCATCATAAGTGATATTATTGGATTCGATTATCATGACCTTAGTCTTGTCAGTATTAAGAGTCATAAACATATTTGAGTAAAAATCCTTGAGGATTATTAGTTTCTTTCCAAGATCATGGGGACTCCTCACCATAAGAATGATATCATAAGCATAAAGAAGAATATTGATGACTATACCAGTGAGAGTAAGGCTGACACAACCTGCTTCTTCCAAACAATCTTATAACTTGTCAATGTATATTCCAAGAAGGGTAGGGGACAAGGGACAACCTTGCTTGACTCTAATATTGCAGTTAATCTCTTTCTACCATCCCTCATTGTTCTTAAACTTGGAAATAATGTTCTCATAAAACTATAATGACTATGAAGAAGACTATAAAGACTATGAAGCATGCTAGTTATGTTAATGAGGAACCTGAGAAGGAGAAGGGACTGAGACATCCCTGTGAGTAGTTGTGACAAAAGACTCTTCACATGGATGATTCACAGTAGGAGGATTGAAGGAACTACCATGACGATGAGCTATCCAAGTCACCACTGACAAAATATATGCATTTTGTGCCTCCAAAGTCTCCATTATGTGCTTTAACTTATGAAAATCCTCATCCTTGGGAAACATACCCAGAGCTACCATGGTTTTGGTATGCAAATAAAGTTCCAGGGTTCGGGAGAAATTTGATTTTCACATCCTAGTTTAGCCAAGGTCCAGAATCAGGTTTCCCACCTAATGCTCCACATCCTTGTCACATTTAACTCCCTTACCATTCTGACCTTGGCCTCCAACACCAGCATGGTGGCCTTATCTTCCTCAAGAAAAAATTCTTGGTAAAAGTTTGCAGCTGCAACAGCTGCCCTGGTAGCTCGCAACAAGCCAACAATAGAGGAACTTGGTTTACATCCATGGGGAGCCATAACGATGCAAGCCAGAGATACATACAAGCCAAACATAGTTCTATTAAAATTAGGGCACATCTAAACAAATCATAACACAATAGTAGCCATGACTTCCCCTTGTTTATTTATCTTCCAAGGAATATAATTCCTTCCTTCGACAGGCATACCAAGTGTTCATGGCTCAACCTAGGCATTAACATCTTCATTATACAAGGTCGTCAACCTATCCTCCAACTTGTGCAAGATTTCATTCTCACATGATCACCTAACCTTGCCACATACAAACAAAACTCTATTGAATTATTGAATTATTTATAATAGATAGCGACTCCATTATATAGATTTCACAAGTTGTTATGAGATCTAACTTATTCCCAATATAAAAGGAGAGTTTGACATAATATCTCAACTACAAACCAAACTAGGAGACTAAGTTGGAGAAGAACTCTCACAACCAACTATATTTACAACAACAATCTCCTAAATAATAGAATGAAACAACTTATGAAGAGGTAAACTCTACATTACAATAACACACCACAATCTTAATAATATGATGAAGAATATCACATATTAAGCACATAAGACAAGTAGGATTTAATTACTCCAACACCCTCCCTTAACAAGTACTTCTTTTGATCTATGTTAGGTATGGTCTTCATCATCATCCCTTAACCATCTCAAAATCTTCCAGGTTACTAACTCCATCATGATGTCTCTTAACCCTCATAAAGGTGTATCTCCTGAGTTGAATTCCCGAGTTCCCTCCCTGAACTCTTGAATCACGCATCTCTTGAAGTCAATTACTAAAAAAAACTCACACACCTTTCACGTAACCTTGTTAGGATACCACTCACATGTCATCAAAAACTAATGAGGGATCATTCCCTAGATCCACAACTCCCAAACTAACTGGACAACCATCCATACTGAACTTTTACCTGCACTTGATCCCTTCTAGCTTTGGAAATACAATTCCTTCAGACCAAGAAATCAATTCAAATTTGAATTCAAAGATTGAACAATTGGCCATCCTATGGACATAGTGAACCATCTACCGAGACACCTAGGTAGCCAACCGTGGTGCTCTCCAGTTCTCTAGGAAAATGGTCTAGATATAATATGTATCCAAGTAAATATTACACCATGACCTTTGATGGAAAACAAATATGTGGGAAAATCTCTCAAATAAACACATATAAATATTCACACTAAACACACACTCCATCAATCACTCACAAAACAAATAATCTAATCTCACCTACACTAACACTAATACTACATATTTACATAGGAATATAACTCACATCTCTCTCATTTTCTTGGGCCCTCCCATGAGGTTGTCATGTTTAGTCCTGCTCTCATACCAAGATAAAATATGAGAGATGAGACATCATTACACACACAAACAAAACTCTATTAAATTATTTATAATAGGTTGTGACTCTGTTATATAGTGTTCATAAGTTGTTATGAGATCTAACTTATTCCCAATATAGAAGGAGAGGTTGACATAATATCTCAACTACACACCAAACTAGGAGACTAAGTTGGAGAAGATCTCTCACGACAATAAACATATAGAGATAAACTCTATAATAGAATCAAACAACTTATATAGAGATAAACTCTACATTACAATAAACATTACAATAGCACACCACAATCTTAATAATATGATGAAGAATATCACATATTAAGCACACAAGACAAATACAAGTTAATTACTCCAACAATGTAAGGGACTCTAGCATAGGATTAAACATGTTAGTTTGGTCATATGGGGCCGAGAGATTTCTTTGGTTCAAAGTTTAAATGATAACATTAACACAATATCACAAAAATAATATTTTTATCTATGATATATAAGACAAAAAAAAGAATGTTAAATGAATCTCATCTCAATCATGGTTTTTTGGGGGGGGTCATTTTTGGTGCCTTGTATTGTTTCTGTATTGCCATGACAAGTTTTATCATCCTCACTTAGAATTCTTGGAGTGGGATATTGGTGGGACCTCACCAACTAAGCATGGTGCATTGTTAAATATTATGAATTATTGTCTTGGGTCTATTTGCATGTTTATAGTTTTGGCATAGCAGTAGGTTAGTTAAAGTACATGCAAATATTGTAGTAAAATGATATTTTTTTCTTTTTAACTTTGTTAAAAATCTCGCAGGAATTTTAGGCATGAGTAAATTTTCAGTATATAGTGGAATGATGTTTCTTTTAAAGGTTTTGCCAATTTTTTATCCTTGTACATGGTGAAATGATATATTTAAAAGTTTTGCTAGATTTTGAATAAACCCAAAGTGTCAATAATTCCATCAATTTTTTATAAGAATTTTGACTTACTCTATTGTCTTCTAAAAATAAGAAAAATGTTTACTAGAAAATCAAAATCAAACGACTATGCAA
This sequence comes from Picea glauca, assembly GCA_000966675.3. Lineage (NCBI taxonomy): Eukaryota > Viridiplantae > Streptophyta > Pinopsida > Pinales > Pinaceae > Picea > Picea glauca. The sequence continues at coordinate 81,123 of JZKD02S1727518.1, forward strand.
GAAATCTACAAAGAAATACTTATAACCTAAATTATGTACCAAGATTAAAATAATCGATGGGTCTTGAGTGATCTTTATTAAGAAAAAACACTTTTGATGAAGTAAAAAAGCTACCAAACTTATGACTTCATGCTTTATAAGACCCCCAAATTTTAGTAAGTGTGAAATTGGTATGTTTTCAAGGTAGAAAAGAGTAATTTTATATGAGTGTTCTATGTGTAAATGATATGATATAATGAGTTAAAATGAAAAAAACAAATATTTTATTGTTATCTAAAAAATCAATATAAATAAAATTGATTATTATAAACCTATATTAACTTAATTTTATTGGGGGTTTATATTATTAAGAGAATAATCCATTAACAAGGCTTATAATATGTCCTTCCCCTACCCCCAATATTATCATGATTTTATTGACTATATCATTTCCTTATTCTTAAGATATTGTCGGAATGCATTTCCCTCCCCTCCCTTGAATGTCCACAAGTACAAAATACATCATCATTTTCTTAACTATATCATTTCCTGATTCTTAAGCTATTGTTGGAAATTACATTTCCCTCCCCTCCCCTGAATGTCCACATGTACAAAATACAAAATTAAATACAAGTTTAATGTGATTTTGTGTTGTTTGAGTATAGTGTTGGCATATGAGCTCAATGTTGATGATTGCCACTTCAAGAGACATTCTCTAGATCGTACTCCTCTTGACTGAGTTGAGATGATTTGTGAGAACGCTTATGTGATAGGTGAGTCATACTCCTCTGGACTGAGTTGAGATGACTTGTGTTGGTCTCTTGTCATTCTCTTATGGACTGAGTTGATATTACTTGAGATGGTCTCCTATCATACTCCTATGGACTTAATTGAGTTGACTTGAGATGGCTCTCCAGTTCGTACTCCTATGGATTTAGTTGAGTTGATCTGTTTGAGAGTGACATCCCTTGTGGTTGAGAACATGTAGACTTGTCCCTAGTTACAGAGCACTAAAGGATGTGTGTGAGACCCCTTGCTATATTTTCAAAGATTAATACTATTGTAAAACCCAAATTTGTATTGTGAAGGGTACAAGTCGACCCTAATGTGTAAAGAAAATTAATATTATGTAAAAGATTAATTGTATTATTTAGTTGTACAAGTCAAACCTATTGTTCCAATAGACACATATATTTGATGAGTTATTTCATGTATATATTAGAGAGATACATCCCCATTGTGGATCATATCTCATTCACTCAATGCATACTTGGTGAGCTGAAATTTGGTGCGCACTTTTCTATGCGCTATCTCTTCTTGGTCATAGAGCACCCTCTTGTGTGTGCTATGTTTTTCTGTGGAGAGGGTTATTCTCTTGGAAATATAGTAAAGTGTTGTTGGGTTTTTCCCTTTCTTGAGAAGGGTTTTCCTAGGATAACTTCTTGTGTTTTGTGCATTGTTATTTTTCTTGTGATATTGGTTTACTGCAACTATTGTGTTGTTGCATTGTTTATGGTTCAAGTTCATTCCAAATTGAAAAGAAACTACATGTGCTTGAGCTAACATTAAAAATTCAACATGGTATCAAAACAATGTTCCTGAAAGATCCATTGCACAACCTCTCCAGGACCTTTCCAAGCTAGCTGCCACCTTCTTGCTGTAACTGCAAAAACAACCCCTACCCTTTTTCCTTGTCAAGCTAGTTTTATCACTTTCCCTTGAGTGCTGGGCCTAAATTATTCACATATAGGTATGGCCTAGTCCAACACATCACCTTCAAATTTCAGATTGAAAATTGAAGAAGTTTGGATTTTCGGCCCTAGGGTTTCTAGGGTTTCTGTAGATTTCAGTTTCCAGGGTTTATGTAAGTCATTGGGGAATATTTGCATCTCAATAGGGTTATTTTGACTCTCTAGGGATTCTTTTTGGTAGTCATAAGTCCAAAAAACCTCCTAGAGACTTCCTCTTGAAAAAATCTATGGTTTCTAGCCTGGCCGTTAGGGTTTGTGAAGAATCTGCAAGCCATGAGGAAGAACACTTTGGTGGAAGATAGGCTTGATGGATCAAGCAACTTCAACTCTTGGAAGTCAAGATTACACATAAATATAGAAGAGAGTGACCTATTGAATTTGATATAAGGAACTCTACCAACAAAAACAACTAATGAAGAGAAGGCTGAATGGAAGACATATGATGTCAAATATAGGAAGATAATCATCTACTCAATGATGAAAGATGACACCACTGCTACCTTCTTCATGAAGATTTCAGAGATTATATATCAATTAGGTGTCATTGAAGAAACCATAACAAACAAATAACTTGTCAGGATTACTCTCAATTCTCTTCCAAGACATTGGGAACCATTCATTCAAAGTATTAGTGGAAGAGAAGATTTACCTCAGTTTGATCGTCTATGGGAAGAGTTCACTCAGGAGGAAACTAGAATTATAGACAGAGGCATGCAAGACTCCCATCATAATGACAATCAAGCCCTTTCTTCTAATGCAAATAAAGGCAGAAGAAAAAAAACAATTTTCACCAAATCATTCAATGACAAGAAAATTTTAGCAACTCTAGGTCATGAACAAAGAAAAGACATATCAAAGATTCAATGTTTCAGATGTGAAAAGTATGGACACATTGCGAGAAATTTTCCTACCAGGAAGAAAGGAAGACAAAATTCCTCCACTGTCGATGTCGATTCAGAACCAACTCAAAGGGATGAAGGCATAAAAGATGAAGCATTCTTCTTCATTTCAACACTCTCAAGTACGGTTCCTACTGATAGTGATATTTGTTTGATTGGCAGTGGTGCTTCCAGACACATGAATGGGTATAGAGAACATATCATTGATCTTGTAGAGAAAGAGTCTTGTCTACATGTTGTACTTGATGATAATTCTAGATATACTGTGAAGGTAGTTGGATCTTCTTCCTTCCAACTAGATTCTGACATACCTCTTCAATTAAGTGAGGTACTATATGTACCTGGGATCAAAAGGAACCTTATCTCTATTTCTGCCTTAGAGTATAAAGGATACAAGGTTATTTTCTCTGAAGGAAAAGTTCTTCCATGGCACAAGAACTCACACGTGGATTCTACCCTAGTGATTGGTGTTTGAGAATATAGTTTGTATCGATTGATTGTCTGACTAGTCTATGCCTTGCTACATGATACTATCACTCGAGAGAGCTATGGCATAGGAGATTTTCTCACTTACATTATAGAGTCCTTCCCACTCTGGGGAAGATGGTGAGAGACATTCCAAATATACATATAGAGCACGATGGAGTTTGCAAAGGTTGTGCTCTTGGAAATAATGTCAAGGGATTTTTTCCAAGCAGTGACAGTAGATCCAAGGGGATCTTGGACTTGATACATACAGATGTTTGCGGACCCATGACCATTGCTTCCTTGAGTGGATACTTTTACTATGTGCTCTTCATCGATGATCACTCTCAAAATACGTGGATTTAATTCTTGAAGATCAAGGATGATTTGGAATGGCACCTAGTGGCCAACTATTATGCCCTTAATAAAGCCATTGTTAAAAACCTCTACCCCCTACCCTAGATGGAGGATTCATTGGACCACTTACAAGGAGATTATTCCTTCACACATATGGATTTGACAACTGACTACCATCAAGTTCACAGGAATGCAACAAGTCATTTTAGTAAGTGTGTGATCATTTATCTTGATGATATCTTGGTATTTAGTAATTCTTTGGCAAAACATATTCAAGGTGTTTGCAACATCGTCAAGCTACTCTGGGAACACACACTTGAAATCCTAATTTCAACACACATTAGTTCCACATTTGGGACTCATACTAGCCATATCACGGAGTCGATCAAATCCATCTCAAGTATAGGTTGTGGCACAATGGCCAACGCACTCCAATTCCCATGACCTCAAGAGTTTTTTGGGAATGGATAAGCACCACTTCGCTCAGCTACAAACCACATTATGCTCTACTCCAGTTCTTCATTTTTCGGATAATACTTATCCCTTTGATATTGAGAAGGATTAATTTTAGTTTTCCATTGGGGTTGTACTTAAACAAGGAGGTCATCTGTTGGCATACGATTCAAAAAATCTTGCTCCTTCTGGATCTGCACACCAACAACAAGAACACCAATCAACTTAGTGTTTTATCCACATTTTTGTTGAACACCATACTTAAGAAACAAATTCCTTACAACAACTCCATGACCATCAGAAATAGAGGCATGATTAGTAACACACACAATTATTTTTTCCATTGGGATATTAGCAGGTTCACTCACCAAAAAAGTTCCTTTCATATCTATTAGGTTGAATAGGATAGACTCCATCACAGGCCAATTGGATGCTTTCCAAGACAATGAAACACACATTTCCTCATTATTGGCCACCGAGAAGGGAGCATCCCTTCCTTGGCCACTCAGGAGGAGGAAGAAACTCCATTCTGCTACAAAAAATTCCATTAAGGTGCTCCAGTTTGCTACAACAACTCCCAGTGTAAGGAGAACACTCCATAATGTTAGTATGTTAGCTAACGTCAGCCAACTCTTGGGAAAAATCCCTCACCAGTCCAGTTTTGTAGGGAGCTCTATAATAAATGTTAGTATGTTTAGTTAGTTACATTGTAAAAATCCCTCGCCGGTCCATTTGAGAAGGGCGCTACATAATAAATTTTTATTAGTTTAATTTCACATTAGAAATTTTCATTGTAATTGCTAATAACATTGAGGAAAAAGTCTCCTTACATAATAAAGGGCACTCCTCTCTTACTGAATAATGTGATGATTATTTTCTATTCTAATTCTTCTTCTCATTTTTGTGTATACTTTGTTTCTCTATTCTAGGCTATCTCATTTTTTGTTCTTCACTGCACATGTCAGTTTGTTCTGTGTGTGTTTTTCATATATGAATTGTAGATCACATAGGGGTTTAAATGGTTCAGTTTTAGGGGCTACAATGATTAATTTTTGGATTTGATATTGTTTAAGACTCGAGGGTTAGAAAGGTTAAAGGTTAGGGGTTACATGTTAGTGTTATAGAGGTTATATAGATTAGGGGTAATAAGTGTTAGGGGATATTATATATGTGAGATAATGATTATATTGTTTAGGGCCTTTAGGTTATGTCATATACAAGTTATAAGAATTGGGTTTAAATGAGTTAGGGATTAATCATCTTAGGTATTACAAATGTTAAGGGTTATAAGAACAACTTTTGATAGGCTTAGTGGTTGGAGATTATAGGGTTTAAAATAAAGGTTATAGGATATAGGAGTTACAATGAATTAGTTGGTAAGGTGATATGGATGTATTATTTAGGTGTTAGAGGGGTTTAAATATTTATTTAAGGGTGATGAGGGATAAATAAATTAGGTGTTTCCTTGATTGCATGGGTTAATTATTATAATGGATTGGGTTTATAGGGGTTAATATTCATAATGTTTTTAGAGATCTTTGGAACCCGACCCATGGGGACTAGCCCTGGAGACAATGGAAAATAGAGAGAACGGAATTACAACTCACGGAAGACATGGATCTTCAAGCCTGGAAAGAATGTGTAGCCCATAGGAAAATACCAATCAAAAAGGGATCAGACATCCATAGATGGGGACACTCCACTACAGGTATGTTCTCAATTAATGAAGCCTATTACTTGAAGGGAAACTATCAAAATCAGATCCCAGAAATAATCTAGAGAAAAATCTGGAAAGGCATCCTATGGCCCAAAGTCTCCATTTTCCTTTAGCTCACAACTCAAAATCGCATCCTCACATGGGATAATCTCATAAAAATAGGATTTATAGGCCCCTCCAGGTGTACCCTATGTCATCAAAGAGAGGAAGCCATGGAACATCTTTTTAACAACTTCCACTACATTCAACAGATCTGGGATTGGGGAGCCCAAGCTATGAAACACTCCAATAGAAACAGGAACAACATCAGGGAAACAATTGTGAACTTGGATACGATCTCCTTCCATAACCCAATTCTCGAATGCATCTGGCAGCTGCTCCTTGGGTTCACCTTATGGGCAATATGGAAATAACGGAAAAAATGAATCTTTCATTCAAAAACTTCATTTCCTGTTATCACATGGGAACGGGTCAAGAAGTTAATTCGAGAAACAGTGAATAACAAACCTTGGAATCTTGAAGAAATCCAATGTATCCCTGAGGAGAAAAACATTCTCAAAAACTGGAACATGGATTTTCACATCTTCCCTCCAGTGAAGGCAAAAGGTAGCCACTCCAACAACCCCATGAATTGGACCCCCCCTCCACTAGGTTTCTTCAAGATAAACTTTGATGGTGCCTCTAGAGGAAACCCAGGACCGACAAGATTCAGCTCAGTCCTCCAGAATCATGTCGGGGAGATCATACATTTGGTGGTAGGTTTCCTAGGTGAGACTACAAACAATGTTTCTAATATCCTAAGACTCATCCGAGGTCTCCAGGTTGTTGCTCACAATCAATACCAAAAGGTCATAGTAGAAGGAGATTCTCAGATTATCATCCAACTCATTACAAAAATCCTTCATGGAGAACATCCACTGCAAATATCTCCTAGTTGGAGGCTCTCAGTACTTCTGGAATACTTTGAAGCTATTGTCCACCCCAACCTCACCATAATCCCTTCTCATGTGAAATGAAAATAAAATAAAGTAGCAGTCTGCCTGGCTAATGCGGGAGTTGAGACCAAGTCAGAACACATACACTGGCGGGCCAATCTTTCTGATGATACATATCTATCGAGGCACTACATATACCTTGCTAGCAAATATGCCTCAGCCCCGTATGGGGTGACACATCATGCCATACTACCACCAGACATAGCATTAAGCCAAGGTTTAAATGTTGTAGGCCCCTCCCCATCTATTCGCATTAACGATGGGAGAAGTCCATTACAGTCGACCTCCAGATGACATACCTTTCCCTCTTGTGAAAGAGCTGGCAATGAAGAAACTAAGTATGGACGATTTAAAGAGAGGCCAGGTGCAGCTGTCCCACACAAAGATGAAAGAAAATAGTTTTGGATGCAGTCAGATCATTCCTTCTCTGAAACTCCCCACTGTTTGTAATCTTTGGTGTGTCTTTT
>JZKD02S1727529.1:0-27050 GCA_000966675.3 Picea glauca
CGGCCCTTAAACCCAAGGTGCTCTATGAGTTTCATGCTTCACCTACAACGGGTCATCCAGGTCTTACCAAAACTTCTGAACAGGTAAAACAATCTTTCTTCCGGGATGGTATGAAATAGGACATCTGCACTTTTGTGGCCGAATGTGATACATGTCAATGCAATAAGGGCGAGACTGTCAAACCTCATGGTACACTCCAACCACTTTTGCTTCCACCTATTATTTGGATGAATATTTCCATGGATTTCATTGTTGGATTACCCAAATCAAGCAATAAGTCAATCATCATGGTGGTAGTGGACCATATTTCTGAATATTCTTATTTATGTGCTCTTCAACACCTGTTCACAACATCCACAATGGCTCAAATTTTATGGATAATACCTTCAAACTCCATGGAATGCCTCATTCTATTGTTTCTGATTGTGATCCCACTTTTACCAACAATTTATGGAAAGAACTATTTAGGCTCCATGGAACTCAATTGCATCTTAGCACAACTTATCATCCCGAGATTGATGGCTAAACAAAAGCGGTCAATAAGTGTTTGGAAACATATTTGAGGTGTTTTACATCTGACAAACAGCATCAATGGGTTCAGTGGTTACCCCTAACTAAATGTTTGTACAACACCTCTTATCATACTTCCACTTGCATGACTCCTTTTGAAGCAGTCTACAGACAAAAGCCACCATCGGTTCTCCCATACATATCGGGTGTCTCCAAAGTTCAGGAATTTGACCACAATCTTACTGTCCACATGAAATTTCTCCATACTCTCAAAGACAATTTAGTAATGGCTCAAAATCTCATGAAGCAACAGGAAAATCAGGGTCATCCTAAACAGTAATTTCCTGAAGGGGATCAAGTGTTTCTCTACCTCCAACCATACAAGCATACTTCATTCAAAGACCAACAGTGTCAGAAACTTGCACCAAAATTTCATGGTCCTTATACTATTATCAAACATGTGGGGCCAATGGCCTATCGGTTAGATTTTCCCAGTCACTCCAAGCTACATCCTGTTTTTCATGTCTCATGCTTGAAGAAAGAGATTGGCACCGAATTCCACACCCAGACCAACCTACCAGAGTTGGATGAAGAAGGTTCCATTTGGTTGCAACCATAAGCCCTATTGGACCAGAGAGAGCGTCGTCTCCGTTAGCGCACCATCAAGGAAGTTTTGGTTCACTGGAAGGATACTCCACCAGAATATGCCACCTGGGAACCAACTACCATTCTGCAAGAATTTCCTCATCTTAAGACTTGAGGACAAGGCTCTTTTTCAAGGGGGAGGGAATGCTAGGGACCTATCCCCTCACGTAGATAGAATAACATATTTTCCATGTAATAAAGACGAACATTAGTTAATAATGCCTAAATATATTTTCAATGTAATAAAGGCCGGCATTAGTTAGTAAGGCCTATTTAATAAATGTGAACAAGTCAATGTAAGAAGACCTAATAGAAGCTTCCGCTTCTAGAAAGATCTTCCTCTAGAATGTTCTGTAGAAGATAAAATTAATATAAATAAGAGTAGGAGGCATGGGGAAAATATTGTCTTGAGAATTATTATAATAAAGCTCTGCATGCTCGAGGTTGCCCCCTCGAAGAGACAAGCGAATATTACTTTCTTTGAATAAAGGTATTATTTATGGTGTTTCTCTTCTCATATTTTTCTATTCCATGCATATATGTTGAATATTCCTGTTTCTGCATATTATATTACATCTGGTACCTTACAATATTGATGGGGGCTAGAAACAATCACAGTTGGTGATTTTAAGGGGCAATGCATCTTTTAGGGGGTATTTCTACAATGTCCACATGGACATAATGGGGGAAATATCTACACTAGACACTTTTGATCAACTTCGGGGTTTGTCTAGACAAATTTAGACAAGTTTAAGGTCATATGATGGTGGAAAGGGGTTGAAAATGAGGGTTATCCATGTCAATAGCGATGTATTAATGTGTAATTGCTAAAAATGTGCAAGTGATCAATTTTGAGGTGATAATAGATTACCCCTTGATGTGTGAGGTTAGGAGAAAATCATATGCCATAGATACACCATAGTTTCTTTACCCAAGTATAGGAAGGACCAAGGAGGGAGTGGAGTGTCCAAGGAAGGAGGAAAACTTGTGGAAGGGTGAAGGAGAACCACATGTCAACAACAAACCCCAAAAGGTGATGTATGTAAAATATCTCAATAGGGATGAGTTGGGCATACCCATGCTCATCAATATTTATCCAAATAATGATAGAATGGTGGACCATGGCATAAATGAGGCAGTTTAGTGAGACAAAATGGTGTCAGAATACAATACAAAATTTGATCTTGGCGAAGGGGTGCCAAATCATAACACAATGATATTAGGAATCCTATATACATACTAGGAACCAAGAGGCTAGGACAAACATAGAAGCATAGTGAATATTGCAACTAATCTAAATACATGGGAATCGATACTCCCTTGAGGGGGGAAGAAATAACTGTAGGTGCTTTGCTGAACAACCAAGGGGTTCCCAAGATTAGAAGAGAGCTATCGTGTGTGAAGGTCAAGATGATGGCTCTAGTATCTACTAAATAAAGCATATCAAATATAAGGAACTACAATTTAGGCTGAACCATTGAAATACAAGTACAAATCTCAACAATGCGAGAATGAGATGGAGTTAAGCACATGAGATTATACTAAGTTTGAGAGAAATGACGACTCTCTTAGCTTGGTCTAAGGTAACCCATCGATGATGAAAATAGGACCAAGGTACATAATGAAGTAGGATTAACATCTATAATCAAGGTGTAGGTGTTAATAGGGGAGAGTCTACTGGCACCTAGGAATAAGAGGAACTCCCAAGGACCCACATTCAAAGTATGGAAATTGGAGCTATATCTCTGAAAAAAAATGCTCTGACTGGAACATGTGGGGAGCTACATTAAGGGAAAATCCCTCTTGAGGGCTCATACAACTCACACATGTCTTGGAATTTGGTGAAATCAACTAGACCAATGAACCATTAAGTGTACAAATCTCAATGATGAGATAGTAATATAGAGTCTAGCATGTGAGAAACAACCAACTCAATGAGCAATGATGATTCTCCCTACTTGGTTTGAGGTAACCCATTGATGAGGAAGATGAGCCCAAGGTACACTATCCTTTAGACCAAACCCCTAGAATACAAGTGCTAAAATCAATAGGGGAAAGTATGCTGGAGTCAAGGGACAAAGGAATCCTTGAAAACTAGCATGAGGTAGAAATCACAGGATAATTGATAAGGACTTATACCAAGGGATGATGGCAAGGAAAAGAGACACATAATCATGAATTCCCTTATTTAGAGCATAAAGGTAAGGCTAGAATGGAAATGACTAAAAACATTCCATGGGAATAGTCAATTATAAGGAAAAAGGATATTCAATTACAAATCGATGAAAAAGGGGGACAACTAGAGGCCAAAACTTGACAATACTGGATGTGAGAAACTCATGGAGACAATGGTGAATTGTAGCAGTACTCATGAGGAATTGAACAACTCCATCATGGGGCACAAGGGTGACTCATGACAAATGTTCTGAAGATGGCTAGAAGCTTCCTTTAGTGCCTAATGCTCATGTTTCCTCTCTTGGCCATTTCCAAGGCCCCAAGACCCATACCTAGTGCTAAAAAATGCCAGTGGTACCTATATACCTAGTTAGAGGCAAAGGATGCCCTTGATAGGTCATTTGTGGTTGTTCAAAGTGTCATTCTTGGCTCCAAAATCCTATAAGATTTCTTTAGGGACCAACTCTTTGGATTGTTCCCTCGACCCCAAATGCCTACAATGTTTCTTTGGCCTTGTGAATTCTTAGTCAAAGAAGCACATACTCGTTCCTAGAAAGCACATGCATTATAAAACACACACACACTCTTGAATGCACAAGCACTCTAGAAAATGTGTGCGTTCATTTCATTTCATTTTTTTTAGGGTGGAAGCGACAACTCTATCATATGTGTTTGCAGATTTGGTTGCCTTAGATTTAGGTTCGGAGTGACAAACCTGGTGGTTTGGGTTGAAAAATACATTAAAACCTCCATTTTTATGAATACCTCTCAATAGCTCTATTTTTGACGTTATTTTCATATAGGTTACACAAATCTGTCATTGATAAAACTTTGAACACATATAGAGTTTCCTATGCAGATTCCAAATATATAATTTAAAAATAATAATAATATTGTTTCCTATTTTTAATGTATTTTTGTCTTGACATATATCATAATCTTAAAACACATACCTTTTTTATTCTTGAGCCCTCTTTCTTATATTTTTAATATATTTTTGTCTTGACACTAAAATTGTTTGATTATATTAAGATTCCCATACTATGCACTAATGCAAGGCCTTGCAATTTCAAGGATATAATGACTTTCATAATTTAAAAAAAATACAAAATTAACATTATAAAATTTGTAAAAATTGTGGAACAATGTCTTCTTTACAATTCTACAAATTTTTTAAAGGAATTTTTATCTCTAAGGTACTCAACACCTACACTAATGGAAACATATGCATTATATTTTGCATGAAAAATAACATACCACTGTTAGAAAAACTCAAATTTCACATAGTCATACACAAATAATATAATTTTGTTTTTATATATTCAGAAAGCTAATTTGATTTACTACATTTCATCTTTTTACACCATATTCAAATTCATTGTGAAAGTACCTAGATTCATCCCTCCAAGTTAACAAATTGTTGTTTTCCATGTTTGCATTGCCAGTAACACGTCATGAGAAAGCATCATTAACTTGCACTCACCCTAAATGATGTTGTTGTTTTTAAAAAAATTGCATACTATATTTTTATTAAATATACTTAATAATATTTCAATGTACAAATAACAATATTAATTAGTGTGCTACAAGAGATTCATCAAATAAAATATATATTTTATTTTTATAAATGGAGTATTGTTACATGTAATTCATAAAAGATCATTACAAAATAAGTGAGTTGCTAAGAAATTCAAAAGTATTGTTACATGCAATTCATAAAAGATCATTACAAAATAGGTAGTTGTTAATAAATTCCACATCTTAAAAGTACACATATTTATTTTATTTTCTTAGGGGTTAAAGAATTCTTTGCATAGTGCTTTAGTACTTTTGAGGTTTTTCTATGGACATCAAACTTAACAAACACAAAAAAAACTTGAATGAGTTTTTGCCATTTTTATTTGATGGAACAAGTTTGAAGACAAAGCAAATTTAAAGTTATTCTAACACAAGGTTATTTTTTCATGAAACTTAAAAATGGTCATATTGGTGTTGGGAATCCACATGTATGTCTCAAACTTTTAAATAAAGTTTTATAAATCATTAAGGATGTTTATAATGGTATTAACACAACTATTGTAGACATTTCAAAAAATATATATATTTGTAATGATGAAAAAAACTATGTAAATATAAAATGTTATTATTATAACAATGTAAATAACTCAAAATAAATTGTGACCATGTTTGCTATACCTAAATGTGTCATTGATGGGAGATTATTATAATTTTTTTTTAAACTCTGTTAAATAATTTGTAATTAGTACTTTTTGTTAGTATTTTTTGGGTGTCAATGTTTTTTTTTATGGTTAATAAGATCATTTTTTTTTCTTTCTAGGAAAAAAATATTTGATCATGTTTGATCAAATTAGTAGGATTTAAACAAAACTTAACTAATGAAATTTTTTGTAAGTATTGGTTTGTAATTCTAATTATAGAAATTCAAAATATATAAATCTTTTGTATTGGTTAGCTTTTATTATGTTGAAATATTTTTCTATCATAATTATAGTGGATTTATTAAGAATAAAATAATGACAAATTCATTCATTATTTGGGTATATGGTTTGAAACATTATATTTAATGTTGTTTATGGTTGTGAAAAGTATTTTGGACAACCATTTTTTAAAAGGTTCTTGTACTACTAATATATGAAAGTTCTTACCATTATTAAAAATTATTTGATATTTTCAATAGTAAAGTATTTGATATATTCTAATTTAATATATATTCATTATTAAATAAAAAGTATTGAATAAAAAAGTAATGATTTGCTTGTAATGAATGGTTTGAAATCCAATAATCATTTGTTATTTTCAACTTGTGATTAATGAGTTGTGTTTTTCTATCATTTGTTATTTTCAAGGTGTGATTAATAAGTTGTGTTCTTCTTTTAGAGCATATAATCATGAAAAATAGTTAACATTATTAAACCTAGTAGTAATCAAGGATTCAAAATTGACATTTTCCAACTCTTATTTCACATTTTTAGAATATGATTTAGCATTTTAGAATTATGATTTAGCATTTTCTAAATCTAATTTTTCAATTTTGAAATTCAATATTATCACATTCTAGACAAGATTTTGCACTTTAAAAACCCCAATTCTAACCTATCTCAAAAATACTTAAAATAAAATAATCTAATTTTTAATCACATCCCATGTATCACCATCAAAATTTAAGGTGTTTCATAATTCAACCCCAATCCTACTCATTTTTTTAAAACATAATACATTTTTAGTTAAACTTCATAATCACCATTCTCTCACATGTTCGTTACTTCTTCTAAATTTTTGTCATATGAAGAAATCCTTATCCTCTTGAATGTTGTAATCTTATAAATGTTCTTTGATGCTCTCTACATAGTTATTCCTAACTATGTATAATGCTACACAAATATGTTAGTGATAAAGTAATCCTCTTTAACTTTGTAATATTATAAATGTTTTTTTATCTTCTCCACATAGTTATTCATTAACTATGTATATTGTTACACAAATATGTTAGTGAATTCAAAATACATTCATTTATGTTTCATAGTCCAATTTTTTTTTTTTTTGGCAATTATCATTTAAATTAAGCTACACAATTTCATGGTGAAATTTCAATACCATGAAAAACCTGTTTTAGAGTCCCAAGAATGCAAATCTATAATTTTAACAATTTATAACCAAATTTAAAACAAAATTATTTGAAAAATATACTAAGAAAAAAAAACAAAACTTTAAACTAAGTTTGTAAAGTTGGTGTGGAATTACATCATTGTCTAGATCTAATCTATCTTCAAAATTAAAATTGCCTCATTATAAATGTATAATTTATTGGATTCCAAAGACATATCAACCATAATTTATTGGATTCAAAAGACATATCAACCTAGCCTATCGAATGCATTATTATCGAATGCGTAGCCTATATCTAAGCATACAAGGTAACGTTCATTCTCATTTTCCAATATTTCTTTTGATTGATATTTACGCAAGCATATTTTTCCAATATTTCTTTTGATTGATATTTAAGTAGGATGCAAACTTGCTTAACTCTGGTGGATTCAGAGAGTTGAACCTATGACCTGGTGACAGAGAACTAAAAGCTTGGCAGCCAGGATCTAATTAACTGGGTTATTTAGTTGTGTTTTAGTTCTACACTTCTTCTTATTCTTATTGATGCACTTAAATTTCCTTTTAAATTTTTTTTTTGGACACAAGGACATCATCCATTTTTATAATGCATAGATAATTTTTCATTTTTAAGATTTTTAGACATCTCAAAAATATCTATTAAAATTTTTTTTGGATAAGTTTTTTTTGTGTAAGATGTTTTAAATATTCAAAGTTTCTAGTGTACACTTCAGTCATCATTACTCCTTACATTTGGAATTTTGGATTATCAGTTTTACACTGATTGTACGTGGGACCTCTTTTTTTCTTGCCATGTAATATCAATTTTAGGTTTGATTGTACTTCGGAGGCTCGAGGATTGCTTAATTGCTTCACATAGAAACTATTTCTAACGAGTCGAATCAAAGGCTGCGGGTACAGGGAACACTATTGATTTTGTTTGCTAATATTACTTCTGCATCATTTCATGTTCGTGCACCTCTCACAATAGTTGTGCTATTGCCTTTCACATCTCTGGGTTCTCTGTAATCATGTGGAGTCGTGGATTGTCTTCCCACTTATCAATACAGTGCAAATAATTATGATCTTTGAGGTGATCTGGATTCTAGCAGTGAGTGCATGCATACCAACTATGGTCTGGTTTTGTACAATTTCTAGCAATATGCTTGATTTCTCCACAAACGAAACATATGGGTGGTCCTCCTCTTCCTGCATTTCCGTCATCCCCTCCTCGCCTGCAGTAACTTGCTTTTGACATATACTCACAGAGGATGTATAAATCTCTGCAATTATTTTTGTCATAACCCATAGATATGCAAAATTCTCAAAATAGAGTATCTTAAATGTATAACATTTTTGCAACAGTAGAAAATGGTGTGGGTTGGGGCCAAAACACTTTATAAATTTCACAATACGCTACCTTCCCTCCACCGAGAAATAGGTTAGGCGCAAGTACACGCTGTATACTTAGTAATCAGCGGACACCATTTCTATGTTGTAGGACAGCAGTACACCACATATTTTCTCTTTCATATTCCAATTTGGCTGAATCTCGTATCTAGTTAAAAAGTATTAGTTGCAGAGACTGAAATAAATATAAGAAACATAGGTGTAGAATCCATCGTCATCTCTATATATCAACAAGAATCTAACCGAAAGGGTACACCTATTGACAATGGGCACATTTAATAGGTTTTTAGTCGTCACAATAAATATGTCTAGAATATTCTTAGTCGTCACAATAAATGAATGGCTTTGATTTCATCCATTAACTTCTGAGCTGTTATCCGTTTATATGTTTACTTTTTTACATTTACCTAATAGTGTTTAAAAATTACTGTGTTCACTAACTTATTGCCACATCTACCTGATTAAAAAATACTAAATTACTGTGCTGGCATCACCAACAATAGCCAGTCTGAAATTTAATAGACAACCACCTTTCAACGTTCACCAGCCATAAGTTAAGAGCTGTACTAGTTGTAAAACAATCATGATTTCCAATGCCCATCCAAGCGTACTTAATACACATGCAAATGTGATTTCTCATGCCAATCCCAGCGTACTCAATACACATGCAAATGTAGAAATGCTACAGCTTCTGCAAATGTGTGCAGTGTATGTACAGTATACAGATCAGTGCATGTCAAAAATCGTGTTTACTTTGCAACCTCTGGCTAAAGGTACCGATCATGTCAAACGATAAAATGATAATAGCTCAGACACGCTGTGGTTCGACACGCTTTTCATCAACATTTCCATGGTTAAATCGTCGTCCAGGTTATAAAATATGGTTGTCGTAAAAATGATCCTCAAGGGACTCAGATCAATTGATGTATTACATTCCAATAATGCTGTAAAGCTGCTACAGGCGCCATCACACGATTCATCGCACATGGGTGCACCTGGCAACACGCATAGAAATATCTCAGGCGTACATAGCTCAGGACTCCACTACTGTGGCCTGCACAGATCAGGTGCACACACTTTCAACATTCCCCTTATCTTAATTTGCCTCCCAATGATCCTTCAATCAGTAACAATTTTATCATCACTAAAATTAGAACGAATTATCATCATTAAAATTAGCTCTCAGGGTAAGGAATTATCATCATTAAAATTAGCCCAAAGGTTAGCTAAAGTGAAAGAAAGTGGTACTAAGTCAAATTTTAGTTATTCTATTTTTAATTAAAGATGGCCCAACCCTTTACCCATTTTATGTGATGAGGATTTACATCTTTACCATCCACAAAATGATAAAAATACTCAACATTTTTCAAAAGTTATTCCATTAACAAAACATTTTTACTTCCTAATACATACCAATACATACATTGATTTTTTTTTTTTAAACATGACATGACAAAGATTAGTGACATTGACCAAAATAATTTATATTCTAAATAATACCAACAACTCGGGATGTACTTTATATTTCTCTTGAGAATGCAATGTTCTACCTAGTTAGTTCAACTCAGCATAGCCTTTATTAATAAAGCCCAAAAACAACAATGATCATATATTAATATGATCTCAATACACAAACAACATGGAATGTTCTACATAGTTAGTCCAACTTAACATAGCCTTTATTAATAGAACCCAAAACAACAATATTCATATATTAATATGATCTTAATACACAAACAACATGAAAATATGAAATGTTTTACATAGTTAGTACAACTCATCATAACCTTTATTAATAGAACCCCAAAACAACAATAATCATATATTAATATCATCCCAATACACAATAGAACCCAAAAACAACATAATCAGATATTAATATCATCCCAATACACAATAGAATTCAAAAACAACAATAATCATATATTAATATCATCCCAATACACAAGAAACATGAGTTTGAGTTTGTGTCTTTATAATTATATTCTTAAAATAAAAAGCTCAATACTTAGACCTAGGGTTTCATGAATACATGTATACGTGTTAGAGTAACTTGGATGTAAAAATAAAAAATTAGTGTGAGATTGTTAAAAACTATTAATATTAATCAATGTGAATTTTTGTGTTAGGGTAACTTAGATGTAAAACCTCTTGTGAGATTGTTAAAAATTATGAATTTTTGTGCTCCCGGGGTAGCTTAATTGGCAAGTGCCATGAAAATGAAGTTCCATGAGGTTTTGAGTTCAATTCCCCTCGACTTACAATGTGTGCCGTAAGTATTATCGTGGGCACACCTGGAGGTACACCTAAAAAAACTATGAATTTTTGTGTTAGGGTAACTTAAGATGTAAAACCTCCAATGAGATTGCTAAAAACTATTACTATCAACCTAGATGAATATTGTTAATTATTAAGGTTTCATCATGTCTATAAATGTGAATATTTGTGTTAGAGTAACTTAGATGTAAAACCACCTAATGTAACAGATTTCTAAAAACTATTACTATCCCAAGTGTATATTGGTAATTATTAAGGTTTTATTAATATAATTCATCATGTCTATAAGATGTCTCTTCATCAACAAACATGATGTCTCTTCACCAACAAAGTAGTAACATTCCCTTTACAATTTATTTGAAAATAAAACAAGAAAAAATAATATAAAATTACAACCTTAATAACACATGTTAATCTTTAAGTTTTCAATATATTTATGTATTCATGTCTATATTGGAACACATAAATATTATATTTTAACTTTTTCCCATTAAAAATATTAGATAAACAAGAAAATTTTAGCTTTAGAGACAAAAACCTTCACTTAAACCTCATTACCCTTTTCACTAAAACCTCATTACAATTAGTGAAGTAAATAAAGGTTTCCACATATGAGCATATGCAAATAAATGTTTCCACAAATGAGCATATGCATGATCAATCAAAATGAGGAGTCAAATCCTACCATCTTTTCAAAGTTCACAGTTTCTGAGAAATGAAATATAAAATGAAAAAGAACATGATAATGAGGTTGAGAGTGATCTAATGAAGATGATATAAAGGCAAGTAACGAGAATGCATTAAAAAAGTGTTTCAAACACCAATTGTGTTAAGATGGTCTATTCCTTATAAAAGTGACTTCTATCATGCATGTGTAAAAAAGGGACGCAACATAATGAAGTTTATATTAAAAATTATTAAGACAAAACCAATATTATGGTCAATCAATAAAAAAGAGTGATAATGAATGCATGGATATTGTTGTAGAGAAACTCATCTACAAATAGATAAACCTTCTCATTAACCTTATTATAGTCAGTAACAAACCATAGGATGGACCACTATGGATTCCACCTAGATCTAACTTACACAAACAACCTATGCTAAAGAAGTGAGAAAGAGGATGACTTACCTTAAACGTGATGGTTGTCCAATTGTGTCATTTGGAAGTGCTCTTGAGATCCAGCTCCTATGCATCCTCTTTCACATGCTACCCGTGCACAAGACAACCAACAACCTTTCTCAAATCCTATTGCATATAAAAATAGAATTGCATGTAATATATATCTCATATAATATGTCAAGTACTATTAGATTCCCCAAACTCAAATTATATATATAACATTAATGATTTACACTTGGAGGGGAAACGATGATAATGATGATGATAATGATAATGATGATGATGATGATGATGATGATGAAGATGATGATGATGATGATGATGATGATGATAATAATAATAATAAAGATGAAGAAGATTATAACACGTTATATGATTACCTTGAAAAACTAATTGTACTCTTTACTCCTATCCCTTAAGGTCCTCCTTAGCCACCCTTGCTTGTTTGGAAGAAATGAAGGTACTTTCCATATTGCAGCAAGAAGATGATAAAATCTCTCCCCTAGGCTTTCAACCTCACCTGTGTTGATGCCCAACAACCAACTTTATCAACAAATTGATGATAAAGGACTCTTTCTTAGTTTTAACCAAGTTGAGGATGCTTAGAATCTTTATACTAGATCCCCATCCCCTACATTCACCATTTCTTATAGGAAATTTGAGGAGATTAGAGATAGGTTCATGGCATGTGAACTAGGATAAACTAGGTCATGCACAAGTTCCATGCTCAATAATGCATGATGGCCAACCCATCTCTCATTGATCTCCTTGTAAATCTCAAAATCTATAAGATCTTAGGGGTGGTCACAGGTTTTATATGAGAAACTAGAGACCCACTGTGACTTATCTATGGGGAAGTCACAAATAACAACTCTTCTTCTTAGGAAAAGTGCTACCGGGTTTAATTATGGCTTTTTACAAGCATTTTCCTTGGTATAACTTATGATTTCAGCCTAATAACATCACTGGCTTCTCTTCTAGACCTAGAATGACAAATACAAATGTAATAGATGCCCCCAAATGTGTGAGGTCAAAACTAAAATTGATGGTCAAAATACATTACCAATATACATGGAAACCAATGGCTTAAGGAAGGAGCTCACATATTAGGGAACTATGAAGTACCTACAAGTAGAAATCAACCAATCATGTATATAGATCTCGCCTAAGGTAGGCATACCCATGATCAGATATATGAAAAATCATGGCCACCAACACAATACACCATGGATACATGAAATGATATGCAAGACCATGTCAATGAAAAAGTACATGGTGGATCCATGTCATAAAAGAGATCATATCCATGAAAAAATACAATATGGATCTATGTCATAGTATACATCTTGAAGATATCCATAAAAAATGAGAGTGCCATTGTGGTCTTCAAAGTAGCCATATATAAGTGATATAATCTAGTGTAGCTTGGGAAGGGGAACATAAATGAAGAGTGTCCATGCACCCAATGTCTTCAATCCAACCCCATTGATTGTATGAATCTGTAGCATGCAAATAAATGAGCTGATGTCAAGCATGGTAAAAACCATCTAATTACTGGTCATTGATGAATATCGTTAATATATGCAAGGGAACCCACCAATAATGAAAATGGATCCCAAGTTAGCTAGTACAATATAATAAGTGTGAAAAGATGATTTGATGTCAAACACTTGTAAAATTGATCAATCATGGGTCAATGAGGTAAACCCACCGTGAATCACGATGAATCTTACCACTAATGACTACAAGTTCTAACTTGGTACTATCTGGTTTATTTATCTACTTCCTAGATATTGATATAGTGTCAATAGGAAGAGATTTGTTGAAAAAGGGCCTTGATAAATCCCACATCAATTAACTCAAAACAACCACAGAGAGATGTTGTGAAGAGATGTAATCATAAAGTATTGTTGACGCATGGATGATTGACATGAAAGGTTAACAAGAGTCTAGAATTTTCGTATCAGGCTTAACTTCCCTTGAACATATAGCATGGCACAATAATGATTTTTCAGCACTAACTCAAGAGGACCAACGACATAGTGTAACAATGCATGATGCATTGGAGTACTATCAATAATGACTGGAAGAGGAACCAATCAGAGGAGTAGATGACTCATAATCATGGTACAAATCCTAGGCAATCTATATACCAATTGTAAAACAATGACACACACAAGTGCCATGTTCAAGGGTGACAATGACTAATGTCTTCCACTCAACTCAATATAGATTGAGGCTCCCCCCCCATTTTTTTATATTTTTATATTTTTTTGTCTCATTTTCATGTTTTTATGAGTGCAAAAAAGAGATAAAAGTCTGCTAGAATGGAGAAAATGAGTATCTCAATATCATGCAACTATGTTTCAAGTGCATGGAACGAAGCTATGTAAAGAAATTGCAAAAAAGGTAATGGGAAAGTGATGTCCACTCATAGCGGGTTTCTCCAAGGGTGAAGGTCACAAAATTGAGGAAAATCAATGCAAACAACAAGAAGTCAAGAGTGAATACAATGGCAGTAAGTAAGATAAAAAAAAAACAAAAAAAAACATAACAATATGCACATGGACATAGACAACTATAAGCATATGCAACTATTAAGTGAAAAAAAATGATGATGACAACCCCTTCAATACATGACCATGAAAAAAATTAAGAGAGAAGAACGAGGTCTCAATTTTTAGTCATGGCGGGGCTAAATGTGGGTTCTTGGGCCTATGGAAAATTGTAGCATGGGTTCCAAATGGCAAAGGGAATGATAAATAGGGTGGCGCATGAAGTGTAGGAACTACCACACAAGTTATGACATGAAATACATAGAAGTGATAATGTCACAACCTAGTGAGTTCAAACCTAAGGAAAAATGTCAGAAAAAGTGATGTTCAATAGTGTAAGATCATAATGCAATGTAACTGATAATGATTTTGTGCATGTCATAGATGTGGGACCAGTTCCTTCGGCATGGATGGCCTCCAAATTCCATAGGGACATGGTTAAGTAGCAACCATAGGAGGGAGAGAGCTATGAGGATGCCACATAGAACCTTTTCAAGGTGTGGAGGAACCTCAAGGGATTCACCATGGGTGTCCCTATGATGAGGGTTGAGGAGCCCCCCCAGAGGTTACACTGTCATGTGGTCGGTGTGCCACGCCTCTTTGTTTGTCTACTGAGGTGGGTAGACAACACTATAGTCTACTATCATGAGGCTTATGTGCCTCGGGATGACTAGATGATAGTCTCCCTCCTTTTATACCACTACGAATATATAGATTTACTCCTTCATATGTATAGACATTGTATCATTATAGGCCATGTAGCCCAATTTCGTACACTACATATTTTTTGAACATGATGGATCAACTATCTATTTTATATACATATGGTTCAGATCATGCTTATGATTTCAAATGACGTGATTGAATTTCCATGTGTATGTACATGCATGCTTGTATTAATGCTTAAATTAATGTGACAAATGCCAATCCATAACATAGTTAGCTAATGAATCAACCAACATGTTTAAACTCCTTGGAATACGCTCATAAGGAATATAATCAAATTGTCTCTCAAGAAGTCGCACCCTTAAAAAATTTCTTAGAAGAGTAGGATTTATAAC
The DNA here is from genome assembly GCA_000966675.3 of Picea glauca. Taxonomy (NCBI): domain Eukaryota; kingdom Viridiplantae; phylum Streptophyta; class Pinopsida; order Pinales; family Pinaceae; genus Picea; species Picea glauca. The sequence goes on from JZKD02S1727529.1 coordinate 15,381, forward strand.
TAGATATACATCATTCAACTGAGATACCACTAATCATGAATCTAGATGTACAACTAACTTGCCGACGTTGATATCAATGGATTAAGATAGAAGTTCAATGGCACACTATATTTTTCAACATTGTTGGTTGCCGGATCGAGGCATATGCTCAATGAACTCACCAATTTGTTTGTGGGTGAAAAGATCACCCAAGCCCTGGAAAAGATATCTAAGTACTATGGGTAACATCATCTACAAATCCTACATAGATTGGGGTAGATGTTGAAATATTCAAATCAAGCACCAATCATGAGGAAAATATCAACATTAGAAGTCACATCCATATTTATTGGAAGCATGGGGGTGTAGTACAATAAACATTAGGCAGAGTGAGAATTCAAATGTCTTGGGAAAAAAGAGGAAAATTTGTATGGGGGAGAGTAGGCAGTTTTTCACATTAAGTTTTGGGCATGAACAACAAGGGGATAGTAGGGAAAAAGAGTAGTTGAGATAGACCAAGAAGGATGGGTGAATTATAGAGCATTATGGAACATTGTTGGAGAGTTTTGGAGTTGTAAATTGAAGAGCTAGGTTGTTAGGAATGACGAGTGAACTCTTGAGTGAGTTGCACTGCAACAAAAAGTGTTTGCTGTGGTTTTCCTGGTAGTTTTCCTAGCAATGAGTTTTACCTTGTGTTCCCAACAAAGAGATTCCTGGTTACATGTGCTAGAGAGACCCTGATAAACGAATGGGATTCTTGATGGATTGAGAGCAGTGAAGGGGTACATTCCTTGGGTTGGGCAGGTCAAGAGGAAGAGAGCTAGACGAATTTTTGGATAGCTATAGGAGAATACTAGTGGGCTGTGAGGTATTGAGCTGTGAGAGGCACACTTCTTTTGTGGATTCCTAGCCCTAGCTCAGGGGTGAATTAATGTTGAGATATGGAACAATAATTCTATGGTTGGGTGGAACGTCCTTCCCAAGTAGTTAGTTGCACAAAATTTCTTTTAAAGATAAGTGTTTATCTATTTTTTTGAGTTATATTATGAGTTCATGGATGTGCATTTTTCTCTGTGAATGAGAATGGTTTTATGAGTTGTTATAGATGATTTAGTAGCTACATTCATGTTCATTTTGAATGAGGTAGATGCATTTAATTATGGATTTTAGAATCTAGTTAATTATGTGTATAAATTGTGGTTGGTAAGCTACAANGAGATTAGAGATAGGTTCATGGCATGTGAACTAGGATAAACTAGGTCATGCACAAGTTCCATGCTCAATAATGCATGATGGCCAACCCATCTCTCATTGATCTCCTTGTAAATCTCAAAATCTATAAGATCTTAGGGGTGGTCACAGGTTTTATATGAGAAACTAGAGACCCACTGTGACTTATCTATGGGGAAGTCACAAATAACAACTCTTCTTCTTAGGAAAAGTGCTACCGGGTTTAATTATGGCTTTTTACAAGCATTTTCCTTGGTATAACTTATGATTTCAGCCTAATAACATCACTGGCTTCTCTTCTAGACCTAGAATGACAAATACAAATGTAATAGATGCCCCCAAATGTGTGAGGTCAAAACTAAAATTGATGGTCAAAATACATTACCAATATACATGGAAACCAATGGCTTAAGGAAGGAGCTCACATATTAGGGAACTATGAAGTACCTACAAGTAGAAATCAACCAATCATGTATATAGATCTCGCCTAAGGTAGGCATACCCATGATCAGATATATGAAAAATCATGGCCACCAACACAATACACCATGGATACATGAAATGATATGCAAGACCATGTCAATGAAAAAGTACATGGTGGATCCATGTCATAAAAGAGATCATATCCATGAAAAAATACAATATGGATCTATGTCATAGTATACATCTTGAAGATATCCATAAAAAATGAGAGTGCCATTGTGGTCTTCAAAGTAGCCATATATAAGTGATATAATCTAGTGTAGCTTGGGAAGGGGAACATAAATGAAGAGTGTCCATGCACCCAATGTCTTCAATCCAACCCCATTGATTGTATGAATCTGTAGCATGCAAATAAATGAGCTGATGTCAAGCATGGTAAAAACCATCTAATTACTGGTCATTGATGAATATCGTTAATATATGCAAGGGAACCCACCAATAATGAAAATGGATCCCAAGTTAGCTAGTACAATATAATAAGTGTGAAAAGATGATTTGATGTCAAACACTTGTAAAATTGATCAATCATGGGTCAATGAGGTAAACCCACCGTGAATCACGATGAATCTTACCACTAATGACTACAAGTTCTAACTTGGTACTATCTGGTTTATTTATCTACTTCCTAGATATTGATATAGTGTCAATAGGAAGAGATTTGTTGAAAAAGGGCCTTGATAAATCCCACATCAATTAACTCAAAACAACCACAGAGAGATGTTGTGAAGAGATGTAATCATAAAGTATTGTTGACGCATGGATGATTGACATGAAAGGTTAACAAGAGTCTAGAATTTTCGTATCAGGCTTAACTTCCCTTGAACATATAGCATGGCACAATAATGATTTTTCAGCACTAACTCAAGAGGACCAACGACATAGTGTAACAATGCATGATGCATTGGAGTACTATCAATAATGACTGGAAGAGGAACCAATCAGAGGAGTAGATGACTCATAATCATGGTACAAATCCTAGGCAATCTATATACCAATTGTAAAACAATGACACACACAAGTGCCATGTTCAAGGGTGACAATGACTAATGTCTTCCACTCAACTCAATATAGATTGAGGCTCCCCCCCCATTTTTTTATATTTTTATATTTTTTTGTCTCATTTTCATGTTTTTATGAGTGCAAAAAAGAGATAAAAGTCTGCTAGAATGGAGAAAATGAGTATCTCAATATCATGCAACTATGTTTCAAGTGCATGGAACGAAGCTATGTAAAGAAATTGCAAAAAAGGTAATGGGAAAGTGATGTCCACTCATAGCGGGTTTCTCCAAGGGTGAAGGTCACAAAATTGAGGAAAATCAATGCAAACAACAAGAAGTCAAGAGTGAATACAATGGCAGTAAGTAAGATAAAAAAAAAACAAAAAAAAACATAACAATATGCACATGGACATAGACAACTATAAGCATATGCAACTATTAAGTGAAAAAAAATGATGATGACAACCCCTTCAATACATGACCATGAAAAAAATTAAGAGAGAAGAACGAGGTCTCAATTTTTAGTCATGGCGGGGCTAAATGTGGGTTCTTGGGCCTATGGAAAATTGTAGCATGGGTTCCAAATGGCAAAGGGAATGATAAATAGGGTGGCGCATGAAGTGTAGGAACTACCTCACAAGTTATGACATGAAATACATAGAAGTGATAATGTCACAACCTAGTGAGTTCAAACCTAAGGAAAAATGTCAGCAAAAGTGATGTTCAATAGTGTAAGATCATAATGCAATGTAACTGATAATGATTTTGTGCATGTCATAGATGTGGGACCAGTTCCTTCGACATGGATGGCCTCCAAATTCCATAGGGACATGGTTAAGTAGAAACCATAGGAGGGAGAGAGCTATGAGGATGCCACATAGAACCTTTGCAAGGTGTGGAGGAACCTCAAGGGATTCACCATGGGTGTCCCTATGATGAGGGTTGAGGAGCCCCCCCAGAGGTTACAGTGTCATGTGGTCGGTGTGCCACGCCCCTTTGTTTGTCTACTGAGGTGGGTAGACAACACTATAGTCTACTATCATGAGGATTATGTGCCTCAGGATGACTAGATGATAGTCTCCCTCCTTTTATACCACTACGAATATATAGATGTACTCCTTCATATGTATAGACATTGTATCATTATAGGCCATGTAGCCCAATTTCGTACACTACATATTTTTTGAACATGATGGATCAACTATCTATTTTATATACATATGGTTCAGATCATGCTTATGATTTCAAATGACGTGATTGAATTTCCATGTGTATGTACATGCATGCTTGTATTAATGCTTAAATTAATGTGACAAATGCCAATCCATAACATAGTTAGCTAATGAATCAACCAACATGTTTAAACTCCTTGGAATACGCTCATAAGGAATATAATCAAATTGTCTCTCAAGAAGTCGCACCCTTAAAAAATTTCTTAGAAGAGTAGGATTTATAACTAGATATACATCATTCAACTGAGATACCACTAATCATGAATCTAGATGTACAACTAACTTGCCGACGTTGATATCAATGGATTAAGATAGAAGTTCAATGGCACACTATATTTTTCAACATTGTTGGTTGCCGGATCGAGGCATATGCTCAATGAACTCACCAATTTGTTTGTGGGTGAAAAGATCACCCAAGCCCTGGAAAAGATATCTAAGTACTATGGGTAACATCATCTACAAATCCTACATAGATTGGGGTAGATGTTGAAATATTCAAATCAAGCACCAATCATGAGGAAAATATCAACATTAGAAGTCACATCCATATTTATTGGAAGCATGGGGGTGTAGTACAATAAACATTAGGCAGAGTGAGAATTCAAATGTCTTGGGAAAAAAGAGGAAAATTTGTATGGGGGAGAGTAGGCAGTTTTTCACATTAAGTTTTGGGCATGAACAACAAGGGGATAGTAGGGAAAAAGAGTAGTTGAGATAGACCAAGAAGGATGGGTGAATTATAGAGCATTATGGAACATTGTTGGAGAGTTTTGGAGTTGTAAATTGAAGAGCTAGGTTGTTAGGAATGACGAGTGAACTCTTGAGTGAGTTGCACTGCAACAAAAAGTGTTTGCTGTGGTTTTCCTGGTAGTTTTCCTAGCAATGAGTTTTACCTTGTGTTCCCAACAAAGAGATTCCTGGTTACATGTGCTAGAGAGACCCTGATAAACGAATGGGATTCTTGATGGATTGAGAGCAGTGAAGGGGTACATTCCTTGGGTTGGGCAGGTCAAGAGGAAGAGAGCTAGACGAATTTTTGGATAGCTATAGGAGAATACTAGTGGGCTGTGAGGTATTGAGCTGTGAGAGGCACACTTCTTTTGTGGATTCCTAGCCCTAGCTCAGGGGTGAATTAATGTTGAGATATGGAACAATAATTCTATGGTTGGGTGGAACGTCCTTCCCAAGTAGTTAGTTGCACAAAATTTCTTTTAAAGATAAGTGTTTATCTATTTTTTTGAGTTATATTATGAGTTCATGGATGTGCATTTTTCTCTGTGAATGAGAATGGTTTTATGAGTTGTTATAGATGATTTAGTAGCTACATTCATGTTCATTTTGAATGAGGTAGATGCATTTAATTATGGATTTTAGAATCTAGTTAATTATGTGTATAAATTGTGGTTGGTAAGCTACAAKAAACAAATTAAAAAGTTTTTTTTTTGATTTTTAAGTGTATTCTGCATAGTAGTGTTCCTTAGTTAAGTTGGGGAATGTTACATAATGGTAGCCGAGATTTAGGTTCAAACATTGAGCCTGCATGGGCTAGAMTCAACACACATAAGACRAATTGCATAATTAATTTGAAAGGATGTTTGCAAATTAATTGTTGAAATTGTTTATATGAAATTGGGGGAAATTCATGGGAAATTAAGGAATGGAGCCCAGGGTTAAAATCCCCAATTTTCACATCATTTTGAGCATTTTTGGGTATTTAATGGAACAAATTTTGGACATTACAAAGCAACTGGAGTGAAATGGGGTGAAATTGGGAAAAATCCCCAATTTCTGAAGTGGAATTTGTTGAGAAATTGACATAGAAGCGTCAAATTTTGGGTGCAATAGTCGAATTGACATGCATGTGGCTGTAATTAGTCATAGAAAGCTTAATTTTTGAGCTTTCATGGTGGCCTGTGTGAAAACTGAAAATTATGCAATTCTGGGGAAAACAAATCAGATTTTGGGTATTTTTATTTGTACACGACGTCACCGATGATGTGAAGGCCACATGGAAGTGATGTGGCAATGGTGACATGGACTGCCATGTTGGAAGGTCCACAGTGGAAGTCCGTGGCATAGTGGCAGGTTCGATGGTGGGGTGATAGGATACAATGGGTGGGTGACCAATGCAGTGATCGAAACCATAAGTGGCTTCATGAAGGTGGTTTCGCATCGTGACCAAGTGGTTTTCGAGGGAGATCTTGGTGATGCGAAACAAATAGGAGGCTGCCATGTATGATTAGGCGATAAGTGGTATCACATCATGAGGTGCTGTTAACCTCTAGGAAACTTCACCATGCGAAATGAACCACAACCGTTGATCCTCAGATCATCTCTATCATTCGATTTGGGAGCTGGCAGGTCCATGTTGGTAGGGTGGCAGGATATGCAGTGCATGGTGGGGCGCCCGATTCTGACATGGGTGCCACATTGGGTGAGGTGGTATTAAGCAATACCATAAGCAATATCACATGGAAAAAGTACCTTTTTCCAAGAGCTCTTGGCGATACAAGGCCAATGGGAAAGAAACACATAGAGTGGGAAGAAACCACCATCGCATCACGGAGGGCTGTTAACCCTAGTTGACAATGTGGAAATTTTGAGAATCGTTGATTATGCTTCGATCTTAACCGTTAGATTTGGGGAGGGGACAAGTTTGTGTGTCGAAGGAAAATGTATGGAAGTTGGCAGAAGAGGTGTGTTGAGGCCACTACAAAACCCCTTTAAATTTTCTTTTACAAGTGAAAGGAAAGGATCCCCCTACTAAATTTTCACCCCTAATGTCTAATCCTCTACTGCTTGAGACTAATGCTATTCTTCGTCTACCTTGAAGGATATAGAGGTTTGATTGATGATTATCTTTGATGGTTGTTGATTATTCCTTTCGATTTGATGATTTAAAATGTCTTCATGATGCTTATTGACCTGTGATGTTTCATTGACATTTGTATTATTGAATTGACACATTATATTCATACCTTTTGCTGATTCTGAAGTGCTTGATGATATTATGTGGATGTAGGGTTTGATGTTCTAGTGCATGTCTTGATATAAGTTTGCCGTTGATGTTTTTTCTGATTGACTAACTCAAACTTCACATCTTCCTGTTTGCATGATTGTGCCACATGTTTTCATCTTTATGCTTTCACACGTGGATTCTACTCACTTGTTTCAAACTCTAAGTTTGAATTACAAAATAACTAATCCTTATTTTGAGTTGAAACTTGGAACATACAATATCGAGACAATTATCTATAGCCACCCATGATTATTGTTGAAGAATATAACATTTATCTATAAGTTTACTTTAAGGCAGGGAATATGAGGTTTATGATGTATTGGTAGGTCTCCTTTTGATTGCATNAATTGCATAATTAATTTGAAAGGATGTTTGCAAATTAATTGTTGAAATTGTTTATATGAAATTGGGGGAAATTCATGGGAAATTAAGGAATGGAGCCCAGGGTTAAAATCCCCAATTTTCACATCATTTTGAGCATTTTTGGGTATTTAATGGAACAAATTTTGGACATTACAAAGCAACTGGAGTGAAATGGGGTGAAATTGGGAAAAATCCCCAATTTCTGAAGTGGAATTTGTTGAGAAATTGACATAGAAGCGTCAAATTTTGGGTGCAATAGTCGAATTGACATGCATGTGGCTGTAATTAGTCATAGAAAGCTTAATTTTTGAGCTTTCATGGTGGCCTGTGTGAAAACTGAAAATTATGCAATTCTGGGGAAAACAAATCAGATTTTGGGTATTTTTATTTGTACACGACGTCACCGATGATGTGAAGGCCACATGGAAGTGATGTGGCAATGGTGACATGGACTGCCATGTTGGAAGGTCCATAGTGGAAGTCCGTGGCATAGTGGCAGGATCGATGGTGGGGTGATAGGATACAATGGGTGGGCGACCAATGCAGTGATTGAAACCATAAGTGGCTTCATGAAGGTGGTTTCGCATCGTGACCAAGTGGTTTTCGAGGGAGATCTTGGCGATGCGAAACAAATAGGAGTCTGCCATGTATGATTAGGCGATAAGTGGTATCACATCATGAGGTGTTGTTAACCTCTAGGAAACTTCACCATGCGAAATGAACCACAACCATTGATCCTCCGATCATCTCTGTCATTCGATTTGGGAGCTGGCAGGTCCATGTTGGTAGGGTGGCAGGATATGCAGTGCATGGTGGGGCGCCCGATTCTGACATGGGTGCCACATTGGGTGAGGTGGTATTAAGCGATACCATAAGCAATATCACATGGAAAAAATACATTTTTCCAAGAGCTCTTGGCGATACAAGGCCAATGGGAAAGCAACACATAGAGTGGGAAGAAACCACCATCGCATCACGGAGGGCTGTTAACCCTAGTTGACAATGCCAAAATTTTGAGAATTGTTGATTATGCTTCGATCTTAACCATTAGATTTGGGGAGGGGACAAGTTTGTGTGTCGAAGGAAAATGTATGGAAGTTGGCAGAAGAGGTGTGTTGAGGCCACTACAAAACCCCTTTACTTTTTCTTTTACAAGTGAAAGGAAAGGATCCCCCTACTAAATTTTCACCCCTAATGTCTAATCCTCTACTGCTTGAGACTAATGCTATTCTTTGTCTACCTTGAGGGATATAGAGGTTTGATTGATGATTATCTTTGATGGGTGTTGATTATTCCTTTCGATTTGATGATTTAAAATGTCTTCATGATGCTTATTGACCTGTGATGTTTCATTGACATTTGTATTATGGAATTGACACATTATATTCATACCTTTTGTTGATTCCGAAGTGCTTGATGATATTATGTGGATGTAGGGTTTGATGTTCTATTGCATGTCTTGAAATAAGTTTGTCGTTGATGTTTTTTCTGATTGACTAACTCAAACTTCGCATCTTCCTGTTTGCATGATTGTGCCACATGTTTTCATCTTTATGCTTTCACACGTGGATTCTACTCACTTGTTTCAAACTCTAAGTTTGAATTACAAAATAACTAATCCTTCTTTTGAGTTGAAACTTGGAACATACAATATCGAGACACTTATCTATAGCCACCCATGATTATTGTTGAAGAATATAACATTTATCTATAAGTTTACTTTAAGGCAGGGAATATGAGGTTTATGATGTATTGGTAGGTCTCCTTTTGATTGCATGGCTGATCTCATTCTTCTATTTTTTAGGAGTAGATTTGCAGGGCCACTTCATTTGCGTGACCATTCTATCCTTGAGATGCATGTAGGGGAATCCGTTGATCTTTATCCACAACCTTGACCTTGATTCTTTCCAAGATTTTCCTTATCGGGAAGCAGATTACCTTGTCTTGCAATTGTCTCAAGGTATGAAGCCCCCAAGGCTATCATATCCACCTTTCTCACAAGCCTATCCTTGAACCTCTTCATATTGATCTATACTGGATCCTTTTTAGTCTCACATGTTGCAAAAACCCAAGCCAAAATCCCATTCATCTTATTTATTGTAAGTCCTTGTTGTGTCGTCGCATGATGCCTTTTAGCCATATATTGTATTTGTATCATGCATAGTGGTATGGTGTAGGGACCTTTTCCTTGGCCTGGTTATATTGTCACTCCTCACAATCTTGACATTTCTGCCCTTTGAGATGTGCATTTGGATTGGACTAACCTGTGTCATATGCTTGGTTGGAGTCGATCTCCTTTTTCCATTCGTCGCTACTTGTGACATTAAATCGCCACATGAAGTGTCATATCCTTCCCCTTAGTCATAGCTGCATCGTGATATTATTCATCGCTATATGACCTAACACCTCTCCATGATGACTAGTTTCTTAAATCTTACCTTATACTCCTTATTCCTAATTTCGGCCCCTAGGTGAGGAGCCCTGACAAATAGAACCCTGACCAATAGAACCATGAGGGGCATGGAACCTTGACTTGTGTAATTTGGCCTAATTTCCTAAAATACAATTTTATTTTAATTTTATTTTTGTACATATTTTTTGTATATATTTTTATTTTGTTTTATTTTTAATTTTGATTGTAATTTTATTTATGTTCATTTTCCCCATGGTTTTGCAAAACCATGGGGAAAATATGTTCATACATATTTTTTGTATATATTTTTATTTTTGATTTTAATTTTATTTATGTTCATTTTCCCCATGGTTTTGCAAAACCACATGGTATTGCTTGTAGTTTTTCCCCATCGTTTTCCCCTAGAATTACTTTAGGTATTTATTACCTAGTGTGTTTGAACAAGACCTAGGGTGTAATATCTACTTATATATATATATATATATATATATATATATATATATATATATTCGTTTAAATTTAACTTCTTTTTTTTTTGTATATATATTTTCATTTTCCTTTTTCATTCTAATTGTAATTTTATTTTTTTCCTTTTTACCCCCTAAACCCTAAGTTGTAGATACCCATTCTAGTTTTCCTCTTTTGATTTAGTTTTAATTTAGTTTTTTTAATTTTTTAGGAAGACCTTCCTATTTTCTAGGATTTCCCTCCTCTCCTCCCAAATGACATGGGGATTATATTACTTATTATTATTATTATTTTATTCCCAAATGTCTTAATACCTTAACATAATATATCATAATAAAATTTTTTCATGGTCTTTGACCTTGCTTAGGCAAGAGTTCATGAGTCTTCATCGTCAAGAGTCTCTTACCCAGACTTCACGTCTCTTACCATAAAACCCTGACGACAATGTGTTATATTCCGATGTTTATTAAATTAATATATTTGGATTGAAGGCTATTAAATAACATTTATGTGGAAGAACGTGCACTCATAAAGGGGAGTAATATATTAATGTTCATCATATCCTATGTTGTCGGTAGTTATTGTCTGAAATTTACCTAGACTTCACCTCGACAATGAACCCTTGACCAAACACCTCGACGACTATGCATTATATATCCGCTAAGCATTATTTTAATATATTTCTTGAAGGACATGCACCAATTTGAATGATTATTATTTTAATAATATATGTTGGGAAACATGCACATCATGGACATATTATTTATCAATTATTATTTTTAGTGGAGAGATCACCCATCCTAACCTTGATGTCGGAAGTTAGCATGAATATTTACATTTTACCTTCATCCACCAACCCCTTCTGACGACATACCTCCACAACCCATGCATTATTTTAATAATTTCTGGAGGGTTTGACTTTTTGGAGAATATTTTAATATTTATTATGGAAGAATGTGCTTATTATAATATAATTTCAATTAATCATGGAAACAAGTTGGAGTTACGTTGTCGTTGACATTTACCGTAGAAGACTTACCACAGTCCCTTACCTTCCGACGATGACCATGCGTTATACCTTAGAGAATTATTTTAATATATATTTTAAAAGGTGTGCATCCAATGGAATATTTTAATATTTATTATGGGAAAACACACATTATTGTATTAATATCTAAGAGGATCTTCATTGGAAGTGTGAGATGGGGTGAGAATACCTTTTCGTTGTCGGGAGTGAAATGAAGTGTGTAATAGAGTGTACCTTACCTACCTCCCGAGCCGAAGACGAAGACGTTGATTTGGGTTATTGGGGAATATCATATGGAGATTTATATCCCACAGACTATGTCCATTTTGGTGGGGGGAGGGGGGAGATTATTATTATTATTATTGTTTTAATTTTATTTGTTTTTTATTTTTTAGGTTTTATTAATTACTAGTTTTACGTAGGTAGGGGGGTAATTATTATTATTTTATTAGTTTAAT
>JZKD02S1727529.1:27060-38334 GCA_000966675.3 Picea glauca
CCAGCTTCCAATGGATCATTATTATTAATTGCTCAAAAGTGCTCAAAAACATGTCTTACAATGCTCAAACTGACAAACCGACTGCTCCAATGGCTTCAGAGCATCCAAAAACCCCCGTCTGGGCTCTTTCGGCACCTCAATCGGTCGAAAAACGAAGAAGTTAGGCCTCCTGGAAGTATCCCCCTTCAAGCTTGATGTCTCTGCATCTACAAATTGCACCCTTCTTGAATGAACCTAGCACACGCGCAATAAATAGTGTGAAAACCCAGCACTGGGCGCAACCGCACAAAAGGTCGCAAACCGTAGGATGGTTAAGGGCGCGCTAGCCCCTAACCGCCTAGCACCTCAGGCATATGGGTCATAACATGACCTCGCGCTATAATAAAAAGGGCTCCGTTTTAATACCAAATAAAGTAATGAAACATGGCGGGTCGGTTTTTAAACCATTGAAACCCCTTTTAAATAAATCCCCTGCGCATATTCAAAGGTCACATGGTATATACAAAGGTCACGGGCTATGGTTTAAACCCCGCGCCAACCGTTAGGTGCATAGTATATATGGTATGGACATATGCGAAATCAAATGACCGCGGGCCGGGGCTAAGCCCCGACCCGACCCCCCGCCAACGGTTACAAACTTTGATTTTAAATATAATCAAACTCACATACATGTTAAGTAACAACCAATGGTCCGTTGGTCGGACGGTCTTTGCGAAGGCGTAATGTGGAGGGGAGGTCCGGGGGTCGAACCCCACAGACTCCTATACATTTTACATATAACAATCAACCAATCCTGGGGTGCCATGTGGTAGCCCATGATTGGGCCATGTGGCACCCAATCACTTTCCCAAACAGTGCCACGTGTCGACTCCCCATTCGACCACCTTGTTACACATAAAAAATACTCACTTTGATAGTGTCACAAGTGTCGTCATTACAAAGGTCGCAAGTGTCGCATTTTGCTCACAAGTGTTGCAAGTGTCAGGGAAGCATACTGCCATGATGATTATGTCGTGCTTATAACGACATGAGAAGGACACTTGAAACACCTCAAACATTTAATTTGGAAGAGGAGAAATGAGTCAGCAGGCTTGCAAACCTTTTGCCATCTGAAAGCACCTCAAAAACTGAGTTTTTGGAGGGGAGCGCTCCCCCTTACACTATCTCGGAGCACCAACGCTCCCCCTTACACTGTCAGGGAGCGTTATAAAGCTCCCCTGGCCCTTTTGAGGGAGTGCTACATATTTTGAGAGCGCTGGCGCCCCCCCTAAATCCTACTAGGGAGCGCTATAGTGCTCTGATGGTCCTTTTGAGGGAGCGCTACCTATTTTGGGCAGTTGTTAAGTTGTTGAGATGAATAGGGGAAGCATATTTTGATTCTTGGAAGGTAGTTGGATTCAAATCCCTAGTCCAGCCATGATCCTAGGGCAGATCCTCAACTAAAGGAGGCAAATCCTCAACTTCCCCAAAGATATCTCAAGTTGTTAAAGCCTCTCCAAGGCTATATAAGCAAGATTTCTAATGGTGAAAGGGGACTGGAAATGGAGAATTACACCAAAATTATGATCTCATAAGTGGTGCTGGAACAGAGCTGATTGGGGGAAGAATTGCTAAGCATGAAACCTATGATCTCATAGGAAACACACAGTCATCCAAAGGAGAGTGATCAGTGAAGTTGTTGCTATCCAGGTTGTGGATCTTTCAGGCAAGGGTTAGACAAAGGGGACTTGACGTAGCTATCACATTCGTATCTACGATTGTAAGTACTGCTGTCGTTATTCTCATTAATATGACACACTTGGCCTGTTTCTTTCTAGTTTGTGTCTGATGTTACATGAACTTATCGTTGATAGATAGATCTATTTTCAAGCTAATATCAATAGAGTAGGAAGTGGTTGTATCTTGTTTTGTCCACAGGATCCTGCGAGGAGAAAAGGATCGGAGTGCAACTCGGAGCGTGCAGGGAAAAACAACGATAAAGAGGTACTTCTGTTATCCTCCCTTCTCATATGTTAGTTTGGATAGATTTGAAAGGAATTCAGTGTCCACGTTAAGAATTTTCTGCACGTATAGCCAACCAATTTTCCATCGGATCTCTAAAAGAGTAGTTAAAGTGGAAGAATCGTTTGATCAGAACATTGGAGGCTAAGCTAGCTACAACAGAGGCAAATGCCAGAGATCAGGTGAACACAGGTCTAGAGTAAGCCGGAGCAACCGATCAAAGGGAAATAGAGTGTCTCAGATCCGATCTCGAGCAAATACATCAGTTGGCCCAAACCAGCCAAGCTCAGGTAAGTCAACAAGAAGAACTGATAAGACAGTTTCAGGTAAAGTTGAATTTTTCCTAGAGCCAGGTTATAGATATCGGGATATTCAAATCCCAAGCCACTGAAATCCAGAAAAGAGTGTTAGTAGCTCAACAATATTTACTTGCTAAAGTGGAGGCCATCCAAAACCATTTCCATACCATTGACCAAGTATTGGAAGACATTTCTTTGAGAGAAAGAGAAGTTGGGGTGGCTCGGGTGACTTTCCAAGAGGCTGTTATAGCCGCAACGAGAAAAGAAATGGTCAGTAGTTCCAGGCTTTCCATCCCAGAGTAAACCAGAGGTAATATCTTGCTGAAGGCGCGGGAGCATAATATATCTGAAAGTAGAGAACGAGCAAAACAAATGAGAAACTCTTGTGAAGAAAATTTCAGCTTGATAAATGAAAGTTCGTTGGATCTCGATAGGGAAAGCAACGCTGGGACACTGGGCCAGATCAATATAGCCAAGAACCTGCTCAATATCAAGGAGAACAAGGAGAAAGAACAAGCTGAAATATCACAGATAAGCCAGACTGATATAGTCCAAGTGGATAAATGGCTAATAAAACCAAGTGTACAGTTATGTTCTATCATCATTGAAGACCGACAAGTAGGGGGAAGGTTGCCACAACTAGCGAAGGATTGTTACGCTCTTACGGCAAACAACCAAGCAGAGCCTTCCAGGTTGATAGCCCAGTTGGTAGAGAGGTGCGTCACTTTCACTAAGCAGGCGAAGGGGCAGGTTTCCAGTGCCAAATAATGACAAGTGTCTGCCTGTTCTATTTTTAGTACCCAAAGAGTAAAGAAATGAAGGCGCTCTACCCGCATGAAGGAGGACAAAGACAAAGAAGTGAAATGCTTAAATTTCCCATTTTGTAACCGAAAACTCCTAGAACGATTGAGATCCGAATGTTTAGAAGTTTGTATAAATATGCATTTTGAAGTGAAAAAAGAGGCGGGACCTTTCTTGGCCGATTGTAATAGAGACTTTCTTCCTTTTGAAAATTAATACAAAGCAATCCGAAGATTCCTGATTTCGTGAAGACTGAGTTATGAGTTTTGTTTTCTCTGTTATCTTATATTAAGTCCATTTCACATATATATTTCTGATGAATGCTTAGCTACAATTTAGTACAACTTCTACTGTGGTGACCAACTTTTAGTCGTTTAATCACTTGTAGTTTTTCCTCTGTATCGACTATCAATAGGTACAAGAACTATGAACTTTTTAGATCTCTATATTTTATGCTTCGTCAGATTACTTCTTGCCTTTTTCTTCTTTTGTTTACAGGGCGAGATTCTCCCTTGATAGGAGCCTCGCATTGTCGTTTGCTTAATGTTTTCTCACATTTCATACATGATTCTTTAAAAATTTAACTCAGTTACGGGAGAAGGCCTTTGGTTTGTGTTCTATCTTTAACATCGGATTTCAAAAGTTCTCTTTTATACAGTTAAAGAAAAAATTGAAGTGGCATTTTAAAACTCAAACTTTCTTTTCATTTTCTGTCCCTCCATGACTGTGCCCTTTGCAAGACAACCCAACATTGAACCCGGCCTATCGGATCAAACCAGTGTCGCTTTGAACCTATTTGACACCATACTTAAAACTGCCATCACCCGGGTCGAACTCGAACGTTCATGGGCAGCAATTGAACGAGATATAAGCATCCAGGAACGTTTGGAAGCGAGACAGAGACAACTTAGAAATAAACCTTAGCTTCCTTTTCCCTGAAGGTTGATTTTTCCCCTTTTTACCTTTTACTCACTTTCGGATGTCTAGACCCTGTACTTTTTATCCTTAAGTACAGACTCTGGAACAACATATAGTAAGTGCGCATAATAGAAATGGAATATTATGGATCGAGTGTTTATGTGATATGATGAATTGAGTGGACATGAACCTCTATTAATTTTGTGAGTCTATGTCCTTTGTGTATTTCTTGAGATTGTGTGTGGAGGTGTGATAGCGTGGTAGCAGAGAGAGTAATCAAGAACAAATTCCTCGCAAAAGAAATTATAGAAATCCCTTTACCAGTTGGGAGAAACAAAGGCTACTGATCGTTGATCAACCACATGGATCAACAATTCCCATTTGTCATTGAATCATCGAAATGGGTAATTGTGTGAAAAAGGCGGAGTTAGATCTAAGATGTGAGATCTTAATCACGGTCCATAATGACAATAGATCCTTATCATATTAGGAGAATTCGATATAAGTTAAGTGGAGAGACTTCGACAATGAGATGTTCGACATACATGGAAAACATCCATTGAAAAGTAGAAATCAATGGTGATCTGAGGTTTTGTGGAAGCGTGGAGTAGAAATATCTAGTTGTCCATCAAGAGAGAAGATCGACGATGAAGAAGCAGATCAGATCAACAAAGATGACCAATATTAACATATCAAATCGGACCAAGAGAAGAGTAAGCATAGGAGAAAGGTCCTACATTCCGCTCCTAACATATGTCAGCACACGCATACAGTCTCTCAAAGAGTGACATGTGGCCCAAACGGAGGAAAACACATGTCAGTGTCCATTCAACAGTTGGAGCATGTGAAATTCACATATCAAGGTGACACGTGGAAACCTAGTTAGCATCGACACATGGGAGGTCCATGTTAGCAGGTCCATGTTGTAGAGTGCCATGTCACACTAGATCAAGGTCTTGTTAATACGTTGCGAGTGTAATTCTAATGATCCAATAGATGATGCCTATATATGTCATACTGACGTATGCCACCATTTGGAAGGTGACACAAGGTGTAATCACGAGGATGATCCAATCATTCATTTGAGAACTCGATCAACGATTTGCGTTGATCCCAACCTTAGAACATGCTCACGATTTAACTCACCAGATCAGACTCCATGGTGGATTGAGTTCGAGCATTGAAAATTCCGGTGGTCCAACATTTTGTTAAGACCACAGTTTCCAGTACTACGTCACAGAAGGTAAGGAAGAGGGCTTAACACAAAGTGGGAGCACATATTTGAACACGTGCTCGGTCACAACCCATGGCCGTGTGGATGGATAAATCTTTAAGAGTTATGGTGCAAGAATTGAGGATTTTGTGCTCGAAAATAGAATCGAGAGAAAATTGATATTGAAGCTGTGCAAAGTTTTATTTATAACTCTACACTTGTGGGTACTGAGATCCCTGAGGGGCTATTCATCAATTGGTATCAGATCTAATTCAAAGGCTCTTTGAAAAAGAAATTAGCCAATTCAGAAGGAGTACTGTGGTGATCACTACAAATAGGATACAAAGCTGAGACAAAGTTCAACAGAAAGAAGCCTGGGTAGATTGTGCAAACAGGGAGAAAAAGGAATTGGATACATAATTCCTTAGTGGGTTACTGCAGAAGCATTGGATAGGAAGTTGTGCATTCAAATGTATTAAAGGTGGAGGATAAGATATCATGGATAGATCTTACATGTATTATGGGTATTTTAAATTTAACTTTGGTTATGAGGAATTGTGAATGTAGGTAGAAACAAAAGGACAAGGGTAATGGTTGACAAACCTTACATCTAGTAGAGCGATGACAAAGGGAAAGCATAGTTCTCAAGTGAATAAGTTGTGTCAGATCCTTGCAAGAACATATGATGTAATTATTTCCAATTGGATATTGGAAGTGTAGAGAATATGGAGGAGTTATTTAGAGAAAGTGAGCCAAGGTGTAGAAACCTGAGGAGAAGAGGAGATGCTCAGAGGGTTCTAGGAGATAGAACCAATGGATACCAAGAGGTCAAGCTGAGGATAGAAGCTTGAGTTGGTATTAGGTAGCATATGAGGAGATTTTCTACAAGGCATTGATGCAACTTGTTGGTGTTGGAAGTCACTCCTGGATTGCAGCAGTAGCAAAGCCCGACGCCCATCAGTTTATGTCATGATTTGTTTATAGAGGGTGATCAAGTGGAAGAAAAGTCGAAAAAATATGGTTCTATCTCCGAAACTAGGTTGGACATGCACAAGTAGGTGAGGTCTTAGTTAAACTTCAGACAGTGAGTTGTAGTAAGGGTGAATAGGAGGAAGACTTTTGTGAGGAAAAGCTGGGGGCTGCTGTAGGCATCGAGATTCTGACAACTTGTAGAAGAAAAACTTGAACGTGAGAACTTCTTATGTTCAATTGTAGGCAACACTAGAGAATATAACAGTGTTACAATAAATCCTTTATCTTAACACAGTCACAGTAATCCACACGAATCCGTCGATGATGAACTCTCTCAGTATGAGATGAAACTAGATGGGATAAGAAAGCTATCTGTTATAAAACAAGAAATCTCACATACAGATACATAACCAAAGAAATAGAGTGTCTATTAAAACTTTATAATCGAGAGCTTTTCTCTACCATTGATGCTTACAAAAATAGAAAAACTGAGTATATATACTCAAAAAAATTCACCCAACAGAGGCGTGTTCGAACCTCTAAGGCATGGCATCTTTTCAGTCAAACCTGGACAGAAATCCTTCGTCAGACGCCACCTTAACTCAACATGGCTCTTGCAGGGGGGGGACCTGCACACAAGGGTACCAAGGGCTGATCGCTCCAGGCCTCCCATACCTTCCATTTATGAATGGAGCTGAGGTTTCACCTACCTTCTTGATTTTCATTAACTGATTCCCCAGGGTGTGGCCGAGACGATACCCTTAGGAGAAGACCATGTGCCTACTCTCTAAGTCTTGGAGGCTAGCCTCCCTTTCTTCTGGCACCACCCTCAATGTAACCTAGGGCCATGACCGGACGCCTATCTCCAAGGGCGCTTCGTCATTTCTTCTTTCTAGGGTTTCTACTTCCCCTACCTTCAAATTTCCTGGTGCCCAATATCGCGAAATGACCCTCCAGGATCAACGGTTGGATCGGCTCTAAAACTGACAGCCACGATCCTTTATCTTTGCTCCACATCCCTCATCTACTTTGTCCCTTTTCCATATGACCCAGTGCTATGACCATGGGCTAGCACCCAGAGGCGCCTTCGACACTTCACGTTTCATGGATGGGAGGGAGTTGATCCTTGCTCGTCAAAGTCACGATGGGCGAAGTGGCGATATAGCCCAATCATGCGCCACGTGTCTCTCCTTGATCGAACGAACCAGAACATTTTCGACGATACCGTGGGCCCGAATCCTGGACGCCTTCAACACTTAGCGTTTCGCGGCTGGAAGGAGGCTGATCCTTGTTCTTCAAAGTCATGATGGGCGAAGTGGCAATATAGCCCAATCGCGTGCCACATGTCTATCCTTGATCGGATGACCCAAAACATTTTTGGTGATACTATGGGCTCGAATCCCGGACGCCTTCGTCACTTTGCATTTCGCGGCTGGGAGGAGGCTGATCCTTGTTCTTCAAAGTCACAATGGGTGAAGTGGCGATATAGCCCAATTGTGCGTCACATGTCTCTCCTTGATCGGACAACCCAAAACATTTTCGGCGATACTGTGGGCCCGAATCTTGGACGCCTTCGACACTTTGCGTTTCACGGCTGGGAGGAGGCTGATCCTTGTTCTGCAAAGTCACGATGGGTGAAGTGGTGATATAGCCCAATCGTGCACCACGCTTCTTTCCTTGATCAGACGACCCAAATTATTTCAGCGAGATGGCGGGCCTGATCCCGGATGCCTTCAACACTTCACGTTTCGGGGATCCCAATTGCAGAGAAAAAGCATTTCAAGGTCACGATGGGCGAAGTTGCGATAGAGCTCAATTGTGTGCCACGTGCTCCTCTGGGATGGATGACCTGGATCATTTTGGTGAGATTGCGGGCCTGATTCTTATGCTAAACATGGCGCAACTCCGTCGGCCGCAAATATCCATCGACCGATGATTTTCTCCATCGATCGATCCTCGCCGCTGAATACTGGAGCCGCCTGCCTGCTTGCAATTTTAACTTGAAATGGATTTTCTGTGTGTTTCACATTGCGCTCATGGCTGTGACCTTGGAAAAAATGCACTTGTTAGGCTTTTTAAGCCCCATTTCTTTGTATTTATGCCACGTGCTCGAATCTTGGAGAGAAAACACCCCCTTGCAAGAATTCGCGCTAACATTAGGCTCCATGGGGGATAGAGTTGTCCCTGTGATGCTCTAAGAACTCATTTTGTAGCTTCAGTGCCTTGCTATTGGGCTATGGAGTCATTTACTAAGCCGAAAAATAAAAAATAAACAAAGAACCAAAAGGACAATATTTACAAACAAAGGAGCCGTCTAAGGCTCAAACAAAACTTTTCTTTAGAAAATGCCCATTTACATGGCTGTTAAAAACCTCCTCACCCTCCAAATCCTGCAACCTGTATGTGTTATCTGAGAAAACCTCAGAGATTTTGAAGGGCCCAATCCATACAGAGTCAAACTTGCTATGTTTGCCCTTATCCTGTCTGGGGGCATCCCACTTAAGAACCAAATCCCCGATCTCAAACTCCTTCTTCCTGACCTTCCTGTCAAAGGCCTGTTTGACCTTTTGTTGATGACTATGAGCTGCGTCCATCACCTACTCCCTGATCTATTGTACTTCCACCATCTGATGAATCCTTCTGACCATATGATCCAACTCTCCTTCATAATCTTGAAAGAACTTCGCTATAGGTAAGTTGAGTGTTGGTCACTATAATTGCTTAATTAATTTTAAACAACTAAGTGAAACATAAATTATCAACCCAGGGAAGTCTTTTATTTCAAAGATAACCACGCACTATATATGCTCAATTCCAAAAGCAGCTTAGTGTTGTAGTAAAGAAACTTGTACTAATCTCACTTGCCCAAATAAACTGGAGTTCTGTATTAAATCACAGGAAAGTAACTTCCCTATTGCAACCCTTTAAAGATCAATTTAAGAATCCTAGATTCCATTTAAAATAATACTTGCAATGGGAAAGAACAACTTATTCTACAATCAGAGAACAAGACCCTTACTCTCAACAAAGACTTCAGCCTTAACACTCTTTCATGAAAACAACAATGCAGAAAACAATTAACTCTATTTGACAGAAAACAAAGCCACCTAGTTCCTTTCTTTCTAAGCAGGAGCCTTTAGATTTACTTCTGTTTAGCATACTTGTGAATTTGAGTTTTACAGAGAACAGAGCAGTCTGATCCCTTCCGTTCTGAGAAGGGATTACTAACCCGGTTTCTGGCTAGCATTAATGAAGATCTACAGAAAACAGGGTGTTTTGGTTCTTTCCTTTCTGAGTAAGAACCCTTAACCCTATCCCTGGCTAACACACTTGTAGAGGGAAAAGAAATCTACAGAGGACAAGGTGTTGTGATTCCTTCCTGTCCGAGTAGGAACCTTTTAACCAATTCTTTGGCTAGCACACTTACTGAAGGAAATGGAACCTACAGTGGTCGAGGTAATTGGATTCCTTCCTATCTGAGCAGGAACCTCTTAACCGAACCACTGGCTAGCACACAACAGGAAATGAAATCTACAGAGGGCAAGGTGTTGTGATTCCTTCCCGTCTGAGTAGGAACCCTTTAACCAATCCTCTGACTAGCACACTTGCAGCAGTAAACAAATCCTACAGAGGGTATGATGTTCCAATTCCTTTCTGTCTGAGCAGGAACCTTTAATTAAATCTCTGCTAGCATGAAAACATCACACAAGATTGCTGATAAAAGAATCACAAATTCCATTCAATAAACTAAGACAGAGTCAATAGTGTTTCAGCAAAGCGAAATTCATAAAACAGTGTTTCAGCACACGACAATAAGCAAAGCATGGACAAAAATTATATTAACACACTTCTAACTAATGGGTGAATCTTGTGATGAAGGTGGGCCCTCCCTTCTCACAAGATTCCCCTGGAACGAGAAATCTTAGAGACGAATAATCAAAGCAGTCTTATATTCATCTGTCGAAATATCACATTACAAATTGAAAGAATAGAATACGTCCCGCTTCTTTGGAGTTGCTTCAATACCAAAAACTTTCCTCCCCTTCGAAGGGTGATTTCTCCTGAATTTAAAAGGGAAACCCCTTCGATACAATCATTACAATGCATCTCAATCCAATCCTAGATCGGATCTTCTTTCTAAATTAGCATAGGATGTTCTGATTTCACGCAACCGAATGCTGAATGAGGTATTGCTGTTATGGCTGGTGTAACAGCTTCTTCTCATCGTTGCTGATGCTGTTTCAGCCACGTGATTACGCTCTGACTATTGACTGCTGACTGTGACAACTTCCTTGTGTTTCGACATCGTTGGTTATGGCAGTTTCTTATGTGTTTCAGCATCTGCAACTCTAGACTGTGTGATAGCTCGTGTTTCAGCATCTTGCAACCTCAGACTGTGTAGCAGCTCCATGTCTCAGCATCTGCGGCCTCGGACTGTGTAGCAGCTTCGTGTTTCAGCATCTGCGACCTTGGACTGTGTAGCAGCTCCGTGTTTCAGCATCGGTTCTGTGTTTCAGCAATAGGCCTTGAATGCTAATTTGCAATTTTGGACACTTGTGCATTTCTAATCAATGGTTAAGTACAAAAGTGATGTAAAATATTATGCAAAACAGATTAAACGTGTAGTAATGAGAAAGGACGTTGTATACCTTTGAGATGATCAGACAAAGTGATAGTGTAGGTTCAAATATGGATGATCAAGGGTATAATAATGGCAAAAAGTATAGGCAAAAAGGTGCATAGTGTGGTCCTAACATCCCCCCCAGCTCAAGGTGTTGCATGTCCTCAGGCAACTTACTCTGAATCAGAGTCTAGATACCGGCTCTGATCGTGTAAACTACTCAAGCTGTAACTATGGGAGGTGCTGTCTGTCAGCGTTCTGAACCCTTGCACTTCCTGCAATCTTTGCCATGCTGTTGTTTCTACCTTTCTAGGCAGCTTGTAACTGATTTGACATTTCTCTATTGGTAACCATAGAATGGGAAAATGGAACCTGTACCCAATCCACTTCTCAGCACAATTTCTCATACACTGGATATACTTGGGTACCCTGGAAATTGCTACTTCTAA
>JZKD02S1727529.1:46262-58574 GCA_000966675.3 Picea glauca
TTGTATACCTTTGAGATGATCAGACAAAGTGATAGTGTAGGTTCAAATATGGATGATCAAGGGTATAATAATGGCAAAAAGTATAGGCAAAAAGGTGCATAGTGTGGTCCTAACAACGAGCTGAGTGGAAAAAACCGTCTCTGTTCCATAAACCAGCTGAAAAGGCGAGGTGTCCAGGGAATTCTTTGTTGTCACTCGATCGGTCCATAGAGAAAATTTGAGCTTTGAATCCCAAGCCCTCTGATTGTCTTCCAATAATATTTTAATGAGCTTGATTAGGCTTTTATTGGAAGATTCTTCCAGTCCATTTCCTTGAGGATAATAGGGGGTGGAGTGAATTAGCGAGATCTCGAACTGCTCACAGAACTTAATCAGAGGCTCAGATTTGAATGAAGCAACATTATCAGTGACAATCATATTGGGACAACCAAATATGGCTATGATATCCTCCAGGAAGCTAATAATTACTTTGTGTGATGCAATTTTGGTGGGGGTAGCTTCTATCCACTTGGTTAAATAGTCTGTTGTAGTCAGGATCCATCTATGTTGGCCACTTGAGGGAGGATCGATTTCCCCGATGAAGTCCAGCTCCCATTGTTGAAAAGGTGCTGAAGCTACTACAGGCTTCAGTGACAATGGTCTAAGCTGCTGCTTTCCTGAGAAATTTTGGCATTTGATGCAAGCTCTGATTTCTCTGCAGACATCAACGAATAAATTGGGCTAGTAATACCCATCCATGAGGATTTTGTGAGCTGTGGTCTTCCAGAAATGATGCCCCCCACAAAGGCCGCTATGAAAATCAAACATAACTTTCTGGGCTTCTTGTGGATTCAGGTAACTTAAAAATACCCCTAGAGGGTCTTTCCAGTACAAGGGTCGGTCAATGAGGCAATATCTGACTGCCTTGAGCTTTAAATCTCTCACCTTACTCTTTCCCATTCCATTAGGAGTCTTCAACTCTTGCAGAAAATACAAAATATCTCTATACTAGGTGCATTCTGCTAGCGATAAGTCACCCAGAGAACCTTTGTTGGATGACTCAGCTTGCTGATTTTCTGAACAAGCATTGATGAAGCTAATTCCCAAGGCTTTGCAGTTGGATTTAGCTAGTAGCTTGGCTAAACCCTACCCCTTTATCAACTTGGTGGGATTAATCTCCAGATCAAACTCCAGGATCTTGGCAATCCATTTACCTCTTCTCCCATCTATGTTAGGCTGTATAAGGACGTCCTTCATAGAGGCTGAAGGAATGCATGTAGTCACTTTTGAGTGCAAGACATAGACTTTGAAATCTTTGAGATCTTTCACCAAGGCATAGGCCTACTTCTCCATGATCTCATACCGGAATTCTGCATCTCTCAATGCCTTGCTAAAGAACGAAATGGGTTGTTCTTGTTCTTCCTCATTTTTCTGTAATAAGACCGCTGCTACTGTATCAAAAGAAGCAAAATAAAAAATCAATAAGTCCTTGGAATAATTGAGACTAATCAACACAGGTGCCTCAGTCAATGCCTTCTTTATTTGGATAAAATATTCCCTGGGTTCAGCAGTCCATTTTACTTCTTTTCCTTTCCTGAGCATGGCTGTGATGTGTTTCACCATTTTAGCGAAATTTGAGACGAACCTCCTCCGAAAGTTAATCTTCTCTAAAAAATCCTGAACTTCCTTTCTAGACCGGGGAAGTGACAAGGTATGAATTGCCTCTACCCTGCTGGGATCAATCCTTACTCCTTCTGTTGATACTATATGACCTAACAATTTCCCCTCCTTCATAGCAAACATAGATTTTTTGGGGTTTAAGGATAGGCCAAACCTCCGACACTTCAAGAACACTTTTCTCAGGTGACATCAGTGCTCTTTGTCAGATATGGAGAAGACTGTGATGTCATCCAGATAGATCACCAAAAACTGATCTTTTTCCCCAATGAAGGCTATATCCATGGCCCACTAAAATGTTGCTCCTGCATTCATCAATCCAAAGGGAATTTTGACATACATGAATGTGCCCCAAGGAGTGGTGAAGGCCGTTTTTTCTCTGTCCTTGGGCATGACTAATATCTGGTTATAACCAGAAAAACCATCGATCATGGATATCCTATATGCACTGGTTACCCTCTACAATATGTGTTCCATGTTGGGTAGGGGATAATTGTCTTTCTTTGAGCTCCTGTTCAGGTTTCTAAAATCAACACAAAGCATGATTTCTCCACTTTTCTTTCTTACCGGGACCAAATTGGCCACCCATTTGGAATATCTCAAGGGGACAACGATTTGGGCATCTAACAACTTCTTCACTTCTGTTTCCGTGACAGGCAACAACATAGGGTTTATCTGTCTTAGATTTTGCCTAAATGGTTTAGCCTCTTCCTACAGTGGGATCTTGTGTTCAATGACAGATGTGTCATATGTCTTGAGGTCTTCATAGGTCCATGCAAACACATCGACAAATTCACTTAATAGTTCAGTGTATTCGACCCTCTGTTCTTGGGTCAGGCTACTTGACAACTTGACGAACTTAGGATCCTCTTGTGTGCCAATGTTTCACTCCGATGTATCAGTATTTCCTCCTGAAATCTTATCTTTTATTGCCACATCATTCTCATCGAACAATCTTTCTAAAGGGACTAGTCCCCTTGGAATGTGATTGCTGGGCAACTGGACAATATGGTGATTAACAATTTTATTTAAGAATACCTTAGAGTGAGGGTTGCCTTTGGGATTAGGGTCTTTCTCAATGTGCAATGCAGAAAACTCATCGACGGAATGAAGAAATTTTTCGATTTCAAGATCGTCTTCGAATACCTTCCAATGCTTTACATTGTCTAGGATGGATGGCCTATATCTTATCTCGACCCCCCATGGGATCTTTGGTGGTAGAGGGATCCTAAATAGACTAGCTGAGATAGCTAAGGAATCGACCGAAGCATTATCCTCCCTTTGGACAAAACAAATGTTGAAAGCTGAGAAGAAATTATTAATCAGGTCCCATACCTTCTGAGCTGAGGATGCTTGGCCCGATAGAAATTCCTGACTTGTTGGATCATCAATTCAACATCTCCGAACACTGCCATCTCCTTTATTCCCATTTCTTTTGCAGCCTTCATACATAGAACAAGAGCTTCATACTCTGCCACATTGTTGGTGGTTTCAAATTCTAGTTTGTATGACAGGGATATGGTCTCTTGAGAAGGTGACATGAAAACCACTCCAGCGCCAGCGCCTTCGCTAGAAGAAGCTTCGTCGAATTTTTTTTTCCAAATGGAGGTGTTTGGAGGAGGTGTCCCATGATCAAATAAGAGTTGCTTTCTGATTTGGAAAGGGGCTTCAGGAGCATTAGTGATCTGCAACAAACTAGACCCCAAATCAGTGTCAAGTGCAAAGATGGGATGATTGGTGGGGTTTTCTTCATCACTGACAATATAAGCTAGCTAGGTTTCTCTATACAACCTCCTGTGTTCCCCTCCAAAGATTGGAATGGTGGCATATGTGAGATCGATATGTAATTTTCCTCCAAGTCTTTTAATCCAAGACCTAGACAACAACATGCCAAACTTGGGGGGAGCATCAACTACCACAATGTCCATGACCACACTCTTCATTGGCAGCTGAAATAAAGAGACCACCTAGTATTTGATGACTCCAAGACATTGCACCCTCCTTGAATCAAAAGAGTACAAATCATGATAAGCCTTTGTCACTTCCAGTCCCAATTCTTCCATGACTATTTTGGGCATAAGGTTATGGGAAGCCCCTGAATCCATGAGGCAGTTATGCAACAATTTATCATGTATGTTCAGGGATGTGTAGAAAGGAGGGGATGAATCATATCTATCTTCTACCATGGGACCTAGGATGACTGCTGGCTTTTCATATTGGAGATTTATTGATTCTGTGGAAGGCTGGGGGGGCTCAGATTGTAATAGCTGGGAGAGGGACTTTTTGAAATCTTCATTTTTAATTAGTTCAGAGAGGGGCACATGAATTCTAATCTTCTGAATCTCATGCTCAAAACTAAAGGAGGAGAGAGACTTAGTAGCTTCCCTTACCTCAGAGATAGGTTCCTTGGCTGCTGGCGAAGAATTCTGAGTTTTCTTTTCTTTAATAGTGGTTGCTGCAGCTTTAGTAGGCCTTTCCGCTATGAGGGGCTGATCTTGGCTATACAAATTCCCTTCTTTCTTTTTTGACTTGAGATTGTATCTATTAGGAGTGTTGCTAGCCTTTTCCCCTTTACTCAAATTGTTGATTTGGGTGTTGATAAGGGATTCTTCATATGAAGATTGCGTCAAATGAGGAAAAGGGGAAGTGTCCTCGATGCAACGGATCTCAGGGTCGAGTTCATCCATCTCCTCCCCTTCCTCATGAGAAACTAGGCTATCTTGGAGAGGGGTCTGAATCCTCTGATCATCCCTCTCTCTTCTTCTTTGTTCCTTTGGCAAAGTCTGTGGCATATTGTTACCAGGCCTCCTATAACCTCTGTTATCAATATTCTAGGGATTTCTGTACATGTGATTCCCCTCTAACTCCCACCTCTCCATCCTAGCCGAAAGGGATTTCAGTACTTTAGTTACCTCATCTGTCTGAAGGGGAAGGGGAGAGGAATGGGATGGGGAGGCCTCTGTTCTTCTCTTGGATACGCCTCTGTCAGCCTTATTCTTGAGTCGGTCAACAACCAATATGTTAGACTCTACTTCCATGGCTGCGTCCTACATGTGAGCCAGAGTGGTGGCTCTCCTTTCCCTCAGTAGGAGGCAGAAATCAAGATCAAAAGCGTTGGCATAAGTGATCTTTGCAGAGGCTTCGAAGGGCTTTATCTCGGTGGGGATCTTATTGTACATTTTATTAAATATTTTTGAGAAGTCAGAGACATACTCTACTTCCTTTCTCTTCAAAGACCCAAACTCAGTCATGTAATACATGAAGTACTTTTTGTCTCCCCATTGTCTCAAAAGGCACTATCTAAAGCCTCAATCCCATCAATAGATCCAGGAGGTAGGGCCCTAAACCATTTTCTAGCCTCGCCTTCAAGAATATGGACGAAAATCCTCATCCATACATCTACATGCATGATAACATGGTCATCTGTAAAATTGTAGAAGGCTTCAAGGTGTTCTTCTGCAGTTATGTCCCCCTTGCCTGTAAACTTGGGTAGCTACTTGAGGTAGCCATCCGCTGGAAGGGCATTGAGAGGTTGAGGAAACACAAGGGGAGCATACCTAGTAGCTATTATAGCCTCCATTCTTGTCATGGGGGGATTTTCTCTAGCCATAGGAATATTAGGTGGAGGAGAACTCGGAGGAGCAGGGGCTCGAAAAGGAGATATTGGGAATGAGCTTCCAGGAAACAATGGGGAATTTAGGGAGAATGATAATGGGCTTGAGTCAACAGATGCTTCTCTCTATGCATAAGTGACAACAATAACAAGAGGAGTGGTAAAGCTAGGAGTGGGGAAATATTCTATGGTCCTGGGTCCATGCCAAGGTACAACTTTAGGGGAGAGGGGAGTGACAAGGATTTCTCCCTCCAATCCCAAACCAGGAGGGGAAAACTCAGCAGGAACACTCTCGAAATTCAAGAAACATGAAACTTCAGAAAAAGGTCTGCTAGGAACCTGATGAGAAGAAAATATAGTTTCTATAGAAGGAGATGGCAGATTACCTGGTTTGGCGGTGGAAGTTTCTCCTTCATAGGCCTTTCCTTTTTTGAAAATCACCTCCGGATCAGCTTCAGGCGTAGCTAGAGGCAACTGTGGATGGGGCCGCGTGTGTCTGCCTCCAGAAGCCACAACTAAAACAACAGGTTCTCTCTAGTGGAGTTGTCACAATTGAGTCACCGGGTGCACAGTAGCAATCTTCGAAGGCTCTGATGCCTAATGCACCTTCAGAATCAGAGGCTCAATGTCGTTCAATCTTGGGGAAAATTTTCATCTTCCTCCCCGACAACGACACCAAAAATGTTGGCATTGGAAGTCACTCCTAGATTGTAGCTGGAGCAGAGCCCGACGCCCATCAATTTATGTCATTATTTGTTTATAGAGGGTGATCAAGTGGAAGAAAACTCGAAACAATATCATTCTAACTATGAAACTAGGCTGGACATGCATAGGTAGGTGAGGTCTTAGTTAAACTTCAGATAGTGAGTTGTAGTAAGGGTGAATAGGAGGAAGACTTCTGTGAGGAAAAGATGGGGGCTACTATAGGCATCAAGCTTCTCACAACCTGTAGAAGAAAAACTTGAACGTGAGACCTTCTTACGCTCAAATGTAGGCAACACTGGAGAATATAACAGTGTTACAATAAATCCTTTATCTTAACACAGTCATAGTAATCCACGCGAATCAGTCGATGATGAACTCTCTCAGTATGAGATGAAACTATATGGGATAAGAAATATGTCTGTTATAAAACAAGAAATCTCACATACAGATACATAACCAGAGAACTAGAGCGTCTATTAAAACTTTATAATCGAGAGCTTTGCTCTACCATTGATGCTTACAAAAATAGAAAAACTGAGTATATATACTCAGAAAAATTCGCCCAATAGAGGCGTGCTCGAACCTCCAAGGCGTGGCATCTTTTTAGTCAAACCTAGATAGAAATCCTTCGTCAGACGCCACCTTAACTCAGCATGGCTCTTGCAGGGGGGGACCTGCACACAAGGGTACCATGGGCTGATCACTCCAAGCCTCCCATACGTTCCATTTATGGATCGAGCTGAGGTTTCAACTACCTGCTCGATTTTCATTAACTGATTCCCCAGGGAGTGGCCGAGATGATACCCTCAGGAGAAGACCATGTGCCTTCTCTCTAAGGCTCAGAGGATATCCTCCCTTTCTTCTGACACTGCCCTCAATGTAACCCAGGGCCATGACCTGGCGCCTCTCTCCAAGGGTGCTTTGACATTTCTTCTTTTGGGGGTTTCTACTTCCCCTGCCTTCAAATTTCTTGGTTCCCAATCTCGCGAAATGACCCTTCAGGATCAACGGTTGGATTGACTCTAAAACTGACAGCCACGATCCTTTTTCGATGAATGCACTGGCTCCACGTCCCTCATCTTATTTGTCCCTTTTCTGTATGACCCAATGCTATGACCGTGGGCTATCACCTAGAGGCGCCTTCGGCACTTCGCATTTCGTGGATGGGAGGGAGTTGATCGTTTCTCTTCAAAGTCATGATGGGCAAAGTGGCGATATAGCCCAATCTTGCGCCATGTGTTTCTCCTTGATCAGACGACCCAGAGCATTTTCGACGATACTGTGGGCCCGAATCCTGGACACCTTCGGCACTTCGCGTTTCACGACTGGAAGGAGGCTGATCCTTTTTCTTCAAAGTCATGATGGGTGAAGTGGCGATATAGCCCAATCCTGCGCCACGTGTGTCTCCTTGATCAGACGACCCAGAACATTTTTGGCGATACTGTGGGCCCGAATTCTGGATGCCTTCGACACTTCACATTTCACGACTGGGAGGAGGCTGATCCTTGTTCTTCAAAGTCATGATGGGCGAAGTTGCAATATATCCCAATCGTGTGCCACATGTCTCCTTGATTGGACAACCCAAAACATTTTCGGCGATACCGTGGGCCCGAATCTCGGACGCCTTCAGTGAGATTACAGGCCCGATTCCTATGCTAAACATGGCGCAGCTCCGTCGGCTGCAAATATCTGCCAACTGATGATCTGCTCCATTGATTGATCCTCGCCGCTGAATATTGGAGCTGCCTGCCTGCTTGCAATTTTAACTTGAAATGGATTTTCTGTGTGTTGCACATTGTGCTCATGGCTGTGACCTTGGACAAAATGCATTTGTTAGGATTTTAAGCCCCATTTCTTTGCATTTACGCCACAGGCTCGAATCTTGGAGAGAAAACACCCCTTTGCAAGAATTCGCGCTAACACAACTCACAATGAACAAATATATGTTCACAAAAGTAGAGGTGAAAATGACTATTGATGGTCATTATATAGGTTCAAAAAGAAGCCACAACAAAGGAAAGGAATATGCCAAGGAAAAAGGCATAAAGAGAATGAATCAAGAGGAGTTTGACAAAGAATTGGATGAGTTAATAATACAACTCAGTTACATTAGATAACTTCTATAGAAGAAGATATAGGAGAACTAGACACAAAGATGAAATCTAAAGAAGAGAGTCAAGTGGTTTGTGATGAAATTATTTGCAAGGAAGTTGAGGATAAGCTTGACAAGCTTGAGGCATAATTTAAGTGCTTGGACAAAGAAGGAGAAACTTAGAGGAGATGAGTTTAGTTAGAGGTCACTTGTAGAGGAAGGAATTCATTTATGTGAACCAGAGAAAGGATTATTCCTTGATGAGGATGATGAGAAAGTAGAGAGACCTATTGAGAGTCTCATGGGATACGTGGATAGTTCAGTTCAACATGAGGATGTGTTGGTAGAGGAAGAAAATGAGGGTAAGGAGCCTTATGTTTTTAAATCTGACATTTTGCGTATGTTTGCAGGTATTGAAGAAAGAGAAGGAAAACATATCCATAATTCTTTCATAGTGAAGGAGGAGGCAACATTGTGTCATGACAATGATCAGTACCTAGATCACTTTTTATTAAGTGATGGAAATATGGAGGAGTAGTTGCAGGAACTTGTTGTTGAAGAGAACAAGGAATAAAATGAAGGAAAACACTCTGATATAGTGCTCACTAGGTTTGATGAAGAAATAAGGATGCTTGAGGACTGGTTAATCAGTTTGTTATTGCCCTAAAATTCCCTACCTATGGATACATGGCATTGACCTTTCTACTTGCACAATTTGCCAAATTACTGTTGAGGATCTCTCTTTAAAAAACCATTTTTTGGAGCATGTACATGCCCTTCTGCACTACTTACCACGTACATACGCTAGCTGCATACTAGACAACCCACGTGCATATGCTAGCTGCATACTAAAAAACCCGCGTTTACCTCCAAAAGTTGCAAAAAATAAAAATTTGTAAGGAATTCAACAGAGTTTACGGGCTATTGAGGGTTTCCCAACCAATTCACCCATTGTAGGCCATCCACAAATCGAATAACTATCCTTTTGTCATATAAAAGGAGGTCTTGGGGTCCCATTCCAACATCAAGCATTAGAACAGAGAAACTCCGCCAAAATCCCTTCCCCTTTTAGCCTAAGCTTTGCAGCCCTTTCTGAGATTTGGCCTCAACATTCCCCCTCCATCCCTCTCCCTATACAATCCCTTCCTTACTGCCTAAGGAGATCAGTTGATTGTGAGAGGTATTATGGGAATGATGCACTTGGAGAAACAATAAGAGGATCTTGGACCAGGTTTGCAGAGCGTCTTCCAACGAGAATGTTGTAACTTTTGCAATCTTCACATCTGAATAAAAGTATTCCATTTCTGTCCCAAATATTGTGTTTTTGTGCTTATTTTATCAATGCATTCACATTTGTATCTAAACCATAACATTGATAAGTAGAGATAGAATATCTTGTAGCTTTGTTGTCTAATTATTTGTCAATCATCTTTGGGAGGAGATCAACAGTCTAAGAAAATACAAAGGAGAAGTAGGTCTACACCAACCGAAAGGACCTAAGGTACACCCTCTTTTCCTTATCTTATATTTTAAGGTTAGATTGTTTGGGGTAGTTTAGAAATAGGATTGTATTTTAAGGGAGATCAATTCTCTGCCTATACTCTGACCCAATATAGTAATAGGGGGATCTTCC
This sequence comes from Picea glauca, assembly GCA_000966675.3. Taxonomy (NCBI): domain Eukaryota; kingdom Viridiplantae; phylum Streptophyta; class Pinopsida; order Pinales; family Pinaceae; genus Picea; species Picea glauca. The sequence goes on from JZKD02S1727529.1 coordinate 55,962, forward strand.
CCGCTAGCACAATTCAAGGATTGATAAAGAGGACTACAATACAATTGTAGGTATAAAGTGTGCATAAATGCTTAGTTGCAACATTGAATAGGAGAAAGATGAAGATTTGATTCAATCTAATTTTGGGTAGAAGATTGGAGTGCCTTACAACAGAGGCATGGATGAAGAAGTAATGCAAAAACTAGCCAATGAACATCAATAAGTTTGCAGTAGCATGTACCGGCTAGAGGATAGAATGGACATGGAGATTGAAGAAATGAGGCTGCTGATGGTGAGGGTGTATCATAGAAGACACGATAAAGTAAGGAAGATTTACATTAGTAGAGAAAATGGACAGCTGCAGGCAAAAACAATGCAGTAAGACAACAAGGCAAGTAAGCAAAAACATAAAGTTTGGGATTTAGGAGGATTCATGATCAGGAGATCATGAACACTTTTTGTTCCTTGGGAGTTTGATGCAGGATCATCCTACCTCCAAAATCAAGCATGTTTGACTATGCCTAGGTGGTATTGAGTTTACCAAGGGAGTTGGTTCCCTAAACATGTAATTTTGAATTTCATATGTTTAGTTCTAGAAGACCACATAAAATAGGGTTTGTTTAATTGAGTGGAATCAGATTTTCCTATGATAGAAGATCTCGAGAAAGGTGAGGCTTAGAAGATTATTTGGTCGGATTGAAGGATCTAGAGAACCATTCCACTACCAAATGCTGTAGAGTCTAATTGGGCCTCTGTGGCAGGTTTGGTTCATGTTATTGAGTTAAAGGGATTTAGGATTGCTCAATAGAATTGGCGCTATAAGGAGGGCCTGAATGAATGAATGGCTAACAATATTTCTGATATAATATTCCACAGAGCCTACAGATTCAAAACAACCCACATGCATGGCTAGTCATTCTCAAGAAAACCCACATACACTGGGTACTCCTGAAACGAGTAACTCAGCCTAACAAGAGGAAAAAAAATTATTCCCTGGAATACCTTACACTCTTCCCCACGATGAGTTGAACTAGTTCATAAGAATCACAAGAGCTTACGCCCAACAAATTGGATCATTACCCTTAGCTTCGTTACTTCCTCATAGAAAACAAGTAAGAAGACCAGTGGTCGACACCCCCAACCAGGTTTTTTTTCACACATTAGAAGACTCGATAGATTTCCCCCTCACCGAGATTGAACATCCCCTTAATATGATCCCCGAAACACCAGCTGGTAACTACTCTGAGCCCAATGATTTCTAATCTGACGAGGAAGGGTTTAAATCAGATCACTCAGCCTTAGAGTCAGATGACATGGAGGATAACAATGATCATAATGAAGAAAGGGAAAATTCACTTGAGAATAATCAACCTTGGTTGCCCAGAGATGCTTTGGAAATCCTTGGACGAGTACATAACCTCCCCTGACATCCAAAAAAGTTACTTTCGAAATTTGACCCTGAAACCTCAAGATTGCCTGAGGACCATATCAAAAAGTTCATACTAGCTATTAGACTGATGAATGTCCAACATGAAGATGTAGTATGCAAGATTTTCCCCTATACCTTTGAGAATCAACCTCCACATGGTATTTTAACTTGCCTGTAGGGTCCATAAATAGTTGGACGAAGTTTCAAAAAGATTTCTTAGACAAATTTGTAGAAGAAACCACTACAGGATCTTTGATGGCTGAGTTGTTTACCACCACCATGAGTTCAAAATTGAAGGTTAAAGACTTCAATCAACGATTCACCACTATCCTAAACAAATTCCAACTCGAAGCTAAAACCACTCATGAGTTGCAAATCAAAGTATACACTAACTCTCTCCCTGCTTCTATTTCCATGTTTGTAAAAAGGGCCGCCAAAACGATCCTAGCTGAGAATTTTGAGGAAGTCAAAACAATTGAATTCCAAATGAAGGGATTTAAAGAGGGCTAGGTCTCACTAGTTAAGAAGGAATCTCAACCTCCACCCAGGAGAGGACTCTCGTTGACTAGACCCCCAGGGAAACAAACAAAACAATGTCCTGAAAAGGGAAGTGGAGACATAGAAGACCTACAACAGATGATAAAGAAGTTGTCAAATGAAATAATAGACATGAAAATAAGTGTAGGGGAAGGAAACCAAGGCCAAAGGCCCTATAAACCCTTTTTTAAAAGAAACTCACCGTTCAAAGAATTTGAACCTCCCTCAACCAACTTAAACATCGACATGGGAAATGTAGCTGATCCAGGTGGATATCGGTGGCCACCCACCTTTTCCAAATGGCTCAAAACGACTTTCTGGCAATTTTGGCAATTTACTATTTTTAGCAGGTTTTAACTTCCGGGGCCATTTTGAGGGCCCAAATGAAGGTTTTTTGAGATCAAGGTTCTCAATGATAATTTAAGGCATAATTGAGCCCCCGAAATGAATCTCCTCAACGATACCTTTCCAACGAGCTATCACATGCCTAAAACAGAGATCGTATGCAAAAGTTACGACCCCGGGAAGTTGATGTATTAACTTACCCAAACGAGGCCCACATGACTTTTGGCGCTTCATCTCCTAGGGTTAGGTTTTTGGATGTTTAGGACTTTTGGAATTCCCGTTTATTGTAAAAGGGCCTTCAGAGCCTCATTGTAATCATCTTC
>JZKD02S1727529.1:58624-76392 GCA_000966675.3 Picea glauca
TAGAATAGTATTGTCTGAAAATATATCATAACTCATACCGTTACCCATCAAACAAACGTGGGTCCATTACCCAAACCCATGGTCTCCAACTTCTCATGGCCATAACTCTCTAACCGTGAGAAGTTATGTGACGTTATACATACCACGGGAAATGGAATGACAAGAACTATAAATCTAGGATAGTTTCCCTGACAAATTCAATGTCCTTCATCTCATTATTCCACAATTAAGCATGGGTTCTCTTACTCCACAAAGCGTCTTCCCGTGAGGGATTTCACCATAAGGGGACCACTTTGGAGTTCATCCATCTTTACGTCTTATCAACCATGACAAGACAATAATGAGCCATCTTTACATCAAACAATCTTGGGTCCATTCCCCAAACCTTTGTGATGCAGGGCTTTCTTCAAGGGTTGACATCAATGACAACCAACCTTAATCAACAACACATGTACATGTGTTGTTAGAGAAGTCTAGTTGTTAATAGTAAGTTAAATATAGGGTAGTTTGAGATTGATTTTAATTATAACTATTTTCCTCGTTTCCTTTATCTTGTTTTGTTTTATTAGAAAACAAATGATGAATACAAGTGTTGTGAAATATAGTTTGCTAAAGGTTGTGCAAATACTTTGTTTTATGTGTAATTTTTTCCCTGTTTCAGATTCTTGTTTTCAGTTTCAATATCCACCTTCTCCATGATGTCTCTATATATCCCTAATAAACAACAAGAAAACATATGAATATTGTAAGCTCTAGATGAGCTAATATACTGCAATGCAATTGATCTACACACATCCATAAATCTATAGCTACAACAGAAACAACAATCAACAATAATAGGATCAAAAATTTACAAATTCTCCATTAATGTAGTGAAAACTATATAAACTCTCCATTGATGCAAAGGATTTTGGTTCGTAATAGTCAATTCTTATGGACATTAATTTTCTCCAAATTGGCACGAAAGCCATACATTGTACAAGAAATATCGAAGATCGAAGATAGAGCAAAGAATACTTAAAAAGAATAATAGCGTACCTTATCAATCGACAATGGTGCTCCATATTTACTTTGCAGAATCTAATATGGTGGTGGGGGAGGAGACTTGTAAGAGTAGCAATGTGTAGGTGGTGAATGATAGACAGGTGGTTTGGAATGGGGAGGGGAGAACATAGGTACTTCTTTGGGGGGAGTAGGACTTACAACATGGGTTGGGGGAGGAGGCGATTTATATCTGTGTGGTTTTTCTAGTGGGGATGGAGTATCTTTTGGTGGTTTGGTCACTGGAGAAGGTTTGAGATGGGGAGGAAGAGGAGTTGGCCATGATTTTGATGGTGAAGGAGGAGGAAGGGGCCTTCGAACTAGTGGAGGCTTGGCATATGGAGCATGAATCAATTTTGGCGGAGAAATCTCCACCTTCGGAGCAGGTGGAGATTTGTACTTGTAAGGAGGAGAAACTGGAACCGCCTTAAGAGGAGGTTTGTTATGCATGGGAAGTGGTTTCTCCACTACTGGGAGATTGGGGATGGATGTAGGTGCAGTGGGCGGCTTATAATGGACTAGAGATGTAACTTGAGATGGAGGAGATGGACTAGAGATGTAACTTGAGATGGAGGAGGAGGTGATTTATAATTGTAAGGCTTCGAAAGTGGGGACTTATAGTATGAGGCAACTGACGGATTTGGAAAATAAATGCATCTAACAATCAAAACCAACAATTACTTGCAAATGAAAGACATCCCTGCAAGTACAGTCATCTTATGTGCGACGGTAGAGAACTCCAAAAGCCAAAATTGGGTCATATAAGATGGCTATAGATGATTGGTATTTACAACAATCTCCGGATGTAGAGTGGTTGTTTGTATTATTCTAGAGCGATTATGCCTCTCAATTACATTGTTTTCCCTTTAAAAACTAATTTCGAATTTTTTTAACAAGAAGTTGTTTGCTTCACGTAAGTATCATTTGAATCTCAGTTATAGATCTTTCTATAGTCGACCTATTCTTTTACCCATCCAAATAATCTGTTCTATAGGGCTACGTGAAAAAAAAAATTGTTCCTTATGATTCTTATTGTTATTCTTGAAATATTCAGATGTGATCGGAAAATAGTTTCATGTGCAACTATTAAAACGTAAGAGAATGAAATGACATTTGTTAGTCAAAAATATTACCACTCGGTACTATAAAAATATTTTTGTCTTAATTATTAATACTTAGGAATATATTTGGATTATCTCTCAGTATTAGCAAAGAAATACTTATTTTGTTTTATTATCTAAGGGAAAAAACTATTGGTTCATAACATTTTTATATATCTTTTAGATGATAGGTTAAATTTCAATTAAATTAATATTTGATTATATATATGGAATTAAAATTAAATCTTACAAAAAACATATAACTATATTAAATATAATGTTGGCAATGACCACAAAGCATATAATTATATTAAAGATAGTGTTGGAAATTGTAAGGCCTTAGGGATCTTAGCTTGGGCGTGCCCACTTCCAAAATAGACCAAATTGGACACGCAAGATGATCAGTACAAATGAAGAGACAAAAATATTCATATAGTAGGGAGTTGTGTTTCCTTGGCCATGCGACGTGCCAAGTGATAACTTCACTCAAGGTTCCTTGCACTGAAAGTCAAACGACGAATTATTTGATAAAGAGTTGAGGGAAAGACTTGGGCGCTCTATCGACGAATCGAAAATCAGCTAAGGCATAGGACGCGCAGTTAGGAAAGTTGGCTTGACTCACCTAAGGGGCTCATGCACCCAAGATGACAAGTTGATTCGATGGATGGGGTGTTCCGGCATGAGGGGGGCATCAATACTAAGGGGCATGGCAGTTGATGAGTGCATGGGTTCATTTTTGCGACTAGGTTCATGAAGGGGTTGGACGATTCATTTGGACATGGGTTCGTATAGTTTCCATCATCTAGAACCCCTTTGTAATTGTACATAAATGCTAGTGAGTCAAATATGCACTAATTGTAAATGTAATAAACGTTTAGGCTCGTGAGCCAAGGACACCTAGTTATGGTGTTGCGCAGATCTGAACAAGTGCATGAAGAATTGTTATAAAGACAGGGTGCGCACATTTTTTGTGTTGTGCACACCTAGGAAAGTGCACACATTGCACTGTGTTGCACGCACCTGGGTTAGTGCACGTGAATGCCTGTTTATGTTTTGAGGCCGGAGAGCCTGTATGATTATGAGGCTGGTGATCTTGAGTGCAAATAGGCCAACACACTTGTCCATGTAAACTTAGTCATGAATATTAATATAATATTGCATCATTATGCGCTAACTAACTCATAATAAAAGAGAGGGGGTCCTACTCCAATGAAAAAGTGAAAATCGAGTGAGTCGTAAGTATTAGGGAATATTTTATAAGTGAGTCGTGAGTCATAAGTGAGATATATTATTATTTTATCCTAAGTTCCCAAGGATAGGGAACGAGTCACCAAGTGGCTTAAAGCTACTTTTGGAGGTGACAGGTGTCAAGTAGAAGGCATGTAATGTATATTGTTGGACTTAGTGTATTTTTGGGGAAATTATGATTATTACTCATGTTGCAAGCTCTGGTGAGAAAAAAGGGGGTCGAACGGTATGGAAAATATGATTATTACCTTATCTTCCAGAGAATCTTACAGGGAGTTACGAGGATATATACAGAGTTTCATTGTCAAAACGTCAGGTTGGCAGACCGTGAGAAGTCTCTCTCGGTGAGATATTGGTTGTTGTGGAGTGTTTTCCAGACCCGTGGAGATATTCTCCAAGTGAGAGTATTGTTGAGAATTGTTCCCTGGTGCATTGGGCACTAGTCATGGGGATTAGAGACTTCATGTCTAGATTGTTGTTGGTAACCTTAGGAAGGGAAGTGGGGAAACCAAGGGACTGGTGAGTAGAGAAAGGGCACACTTCCTTGGGTGCGACAGGTGCATGGGGAATGAGGGAATATAGACTAGTTGCAGCAGTGGACATCTAGGATTGAGCAATTTGTTTGAGTTTCATACCAAAACTTGTCGTTGGGACCATGATTTCCCTGGTGGAGTTGAGCCCCATCTCGGAGGTGACTTGTTGCTAAGATATTATGAGAAGCAATGTCTATGGTTGGGAGGAACGTCTGAGTAAAGGCTGCAGTTGGTGATTTTCATAAAAGATAAGTGTTCTTTATGTGCTTGTCTTGTTTACTGTGTGCTTGTTTATCTATGTTTAACATGGGTTAAATCATTGTATGTCATTGTATATAAGAATTTGTTACAACATGTTTAACGATGCTTTCACTTGTAAGTATGATTAATATAGACTGTATTTGTAGATATGCATGGATATAACCAATATGGTTAGTTTAGTGTGCCAAGTTAACCTGTTGATGTTGGTTATGAGTCGGAAAGAAGAGGATTGAGTAGCCGAGTGTGCACAGTGGTAGCATGTGTACACTAAGAAGTTGGAATTTGTGGGTGTGCAAACAGAGAATTAGATTCCACTCACAGTGAAATTTGAGTTTGTGCGTGACAATTAGATGGTTGTGTGCAGGGTTGTGTTGTGGGAACAATATGATAGTGCATGCATTTTTTGCTCTTAGATTTGAGTTATTTTCGTTGCTTAAGGTTGTATTGAAATAAATTGTTGCTTCCGCTATTATAAGTTGTGTGGTGTGACTTAGGTTTAGGTCGAGTGCATTAATTCAAGTGATACTACGTAGAATGAGTTTAAAGTAAACTATGTGAAGTGTACTTCTATTGTAACATTTCTTAGTGGTATGTTGGGATGTTGCATTTTATTCATTTCATAGGATGTGTAAGGTGGTAACGATCGAGACTCAGTGGGAGACTAGGTACGTTACATAAGTTGAAGTTGTGTGACATGACCCAATTTGGGTGGTTGGGGATGCTACAATTTGTGAAGGGGCACAACACCCCAAAAGGATGCGACGATACGCAATGGTAACATTTGGAGAGATTATAAAAGAAGAAGGGTGCACAACCAAGGAGTGCAAGAAGTTCGACAACACAAAGAGACAATGAGAGATTTATGATTCAGAGGTAGGCGAAGAGGAGAAGATCCCTCAAGGAGCCAAGTCACTTCACTCTGGGAGGACTTGTTCTACCTTAAGGAGGAGGGTTCGATAGATAGAGATGGGAAAAATTCTCTTCGAAATATTTTCGCTAAGTCTGGAAAGGTAGGCTTGTGGAGGCATGTGTGAAGAAAAACCAAAATATGTGAAGTCTATGGAAATGGAGAGGTAAAGTCTGTGGAAATGAAGAGACAACAAGTGTGAAGTTGGAGGCACTGATCCAGGTGGATATCGGTGGCCACCCACCTTTTCCAAATGGCTCAAAATAGTTTTCTGACCATTTTGGCAATTTACTATTTTTAGCAGGTTTTAACTTCCAGAGCCATTTTGAGGGTCCAAATGAAGTTTTTTCTAGATCGAGGTCCTCTATGATAGACTATGGAATAATTGAGCCCCCAAAATGAATCTCCTCGACAATACCTTTCCAACGAGCTATCACACGCCTAAAACAGAGATCGTATGCAAAACTTACGACCCCGGGAAGTTGATGTACTCACTTACCCAAACGGGGCCCACATGACTTTTGGCGCTTCATCTCCTAGGGTTAGGTTTTTGGATGTTTAGGACTTTTGGAATTCCCATTTATTGTAAAAGGGCCTTCAGAGCCTCATTATAATCATCTTCTTGCGAATGCGAGTAGCCGTCACATCTCTTCTCAGAGATAAGATGCCACCATTCTAGCGAGTCTTTCACTTTGTATTTTTACAGTCTCTGTACATTTCTATGATTAATAGAAATCGTGTATTACTGTATATCTGTGTTTATGGTTGCATATCTAATACATTTCTGTTATATTATTGAATATTTGCAATATCTCTGTGCATTTCTTTATTATATCTCTGCTCTCATTTCATGCCAAAAATAATCCGGATCAGTAGCATCCAACAATTTATGTACCTATCACCAATAGAAACATTCTAAAAGAGACTGTTCACAATGGGTCCATGCCATGAATTTGATGGCCAATCGGTTCCTAGATGAAGTTTCCCTTACTGATCAATCAAGTAGCTCAACGATGAATATTACTGATCAGGAAGAAGTTGACCCGCTAGAAGAAACAACCATGCTGCTGTGGGACCCTGACTTGCTAATGCCTTCCAATGATATATTTGTGGTTCAAGAACCACCCCATGAGGTATTGGATGTGCAAACGTGAAGTAGGGGTCAACTGGTCTCAAATGACCTTACCATTTCCCAAACTTCGAGAGGAAAACAAACATCCGATCACCCAAAAGCATATTTTGTCTCCCAAAGAAATCCTATAAACATCCATACATGAGAATATCCCAATCTAGACTACAACATAGTAGAAGATTTAAAAATATTAAAAGCAAATGTATCTGTCATGGACAAGTGTAGATTTTCCAGCAAAAGGAATTTCTGTTACAAGCCTTGAAGACAGTAGAAAATCCTATAACAAACATTGACCAAGGGGAAAATCCAGCCCCCACAGATCTAAAAAATAAATCAAATGTGAACACTTTCTCTATAGATGAAAAATAATAGCCTTTTGTCCCACCGTTCCTTTTGACGTTTTAAGTCTTCAACATAAACCTCCATAATTTTTTTGTTGAATCAGGGGCATCCTCTAATGTCATGCCATTATCTATCTGCAAGAAATTAAACACAATGCCTCTCAAAAGTGATAAGCATGTGATACAATTGGACATAACCTAGGTGAAAGTTATTGGAGAACTCAAGGATGTCATGATTAGAATGGCTACGCACCCAAAATTTGTTCGAGTAATTGACATCATTGTAGTAGATATACTAGAAGCTTATGGACTACTACTTAGTCGAGATTGGTTCGAGAAGTTGAATGGATACTTTAGCACAGACTGGTCTCACCTTTGGTTTCCATTAAAGGGACACACAAACATGATTATGATCAATAGGGAAAGGTATCTCAAACACATTGTCACCGATTTATAATCCCTGAACGAACCCTTGTTGGTATATTTTCCCGTGCTAGGCAACTACTCCTGCGATTTCGATTTTGGCAATTTCTCCCCTCTCTCGTCTGATGTGCCTCTTACTCAAAACTCCAAAATGAATTTTCAAGAAAATGTACTGACAACGACAGAAGAAACCCTCTTCTTTCAAGAGCCTATGTTGGAAACCACTGAGAAAATAGGTGGAGAGGAAGAAGTTAGTAGGCAAGGAGAAGTTGATGGTTTTCACTCGCAAGTATGGACCTTGTACTTTGATGGGTGTAAATAGTAAGAAGGGTCACGAGCGAGGTGTATCCTCATTGATCCGAAGGGGAAAAAAAATTTCTTGTCCTGCAGACTAGAATTTGAATGCACTAATAACACCGCCAAGTATGAAGCTTTAGTGCAAGGGATAAATAAAGACATAGACTTAAACGTTAAATAACTAAAGGTTTTTGGAGACTCTAAAATCATCGTTAGTCAAGTAAGGAATACTTTACATTACAACTCTCCCCACCTGAGGAAGTATCAACATAAAGTGCATAGGATAATAGAACATTTTGAAGCCTTCAACATTACAACGATCCCATGAGCAAATAATACTCTTGCCGATTCCCTGGCCATTGCTTCCTTGAGGCTATTCCCTTTAGAGGACTATGAAGCCTCGTGGTTCACTGTGGAACTTATCTACAAACCATCGATGCTCAACAATATTTCTAATTGGAAGGTCTTTGAAGGAGATGAACATATCATAAACTTCTTAAGCAAGCAGGAAAATTTTAAAGAGCAGGCTATTGATGATGAAGTATTCCAAGAGACACTAGTAGAAACAGATCCCCATGAAAAAAGAGGTGAAGTAGATCACTCGACTGATAAACCAAGGTTTCAGATGATACCGAAAGGGGTAGCCAATTTGGAGTACCTCTTTGACTTAAGGGAAAGATTTAAAGGGTCAACAAACACAAAGACATGGAGTTCCTGTTCCATGTAAGAGACTATAAATCTGGGAACCCCAGAGAACCCTAAGAATATAAATCTTGGCAAAACAGTATCTAAAGAAGAAAGGAAGGCCTATCTCAAAATTTTCAGAGAATATCAAGATATTTTTGCATGGTACTATCGAGATATGAAAACTTATGATACTCGTATTATCCAACACACAATCCTGTTAAAACCTGGAGTAAAACCCTTCCAACAGAAGCTCCAGAAGTACCACCCATCTCTGGAACCCCTCATGTGTCAGGATTTAAAGAAATTACTAGATGCTAAAATTATCTTTCATGTTAGACACTCTTCCTGGGTAGCAAATTTGGTTCCTGTCAGGAAAAAGTATGGGGAGATCCACCTGTGTGTGGATTTCAGAAACCTCAACAGAGCATCAGAAAAGGACAACTACCCAGTCCCATTGATGGATCAACTCTTGTAGACCATGTTTGGTTCCAAGATTTTCTCCCTACTGGATGATTTTTCAGATTACAACCAAGTTCTAGTTTCAGGGGAAGACTGATTGAAAACTACCTTCCAAACCAAGTGGGGAACCTTTGCTTATAAACACATGCCCTTTGGGTTAATCAATGCAGGGGAAACCTTCCAAATGGACATGGATGTAGCTTTCGAGGACTAATCAACAAATGTGTAGTAGTTTATTTGGAGGATGTGACTGTGTATTCAAAGAATAGAGAAGATCACATCCAACACCTAACCCATATTTTCGAAAGGTGTAGGAAATATGATATATCTTTAAACCCTAAGAAAACTATCTTTGGTGTCGAGGAAGGGAAACTACTAGGTCATATTATATATCAAGTAGGAATTTGCATAGATCTAGAATGAATTAAGGCAATAACTCATCTCCAGATCATTCAAGCAACGGGGGTTAGATTTCATAGGAGAAATTGCACCGAGTTCTTCAAAACAACATAGATACATACTGACTTCTACAGACTATTTCATGAAATGGGTAGAGGCCATCCCTCTGAATCATGTAAATGAAAAGGTGGTAATACAATTCATAGAACAACAGATGATCACAAGGTTCAATATGCCTTCCATTCTTGTTTTTGATAATTCTTGTTTTTGATATTTTTTGATAAGGCAAAATACGAGAATGATAGACATTAATAAAGGATGTAAAGAAAACACCGATACCGATGATCGACGCGCTTTATCGGGGTCGGGGAAATATAGAAAGGTTAAAACGATCATTTTGTCTGCGACAAACATATCTCCGATCGATGATCCCTGGTGCATTTTTGACATCGAGACTTTTTCGAGAGAGTCGATCCGAGAGCACTTGGGTAGGTTTATCGTCGATTTCCGATCCTTGATACCTTTCGGTGTCAGAAAGATAGGATTGGGTTTTAGAATGTATAGATTAAAGAATGTCAAGATTCTGATTAACACGAGCAAATGAAGCCACCAGTCTCGAATTCCACATGTCTTTATCAAGTAAGGGGGTCGTATAGACTAGTTTCGTCCTGAGTCATATTAAGGTTCCCTAGGTCCTAGTCACACCTCCTAGTAAGATTTGCCACATCAGCTTTGTATGGAAAGATCAATCGACATTGGAGAGTTTGCAAGAAGATATCAACAAAAAGTGTTTGATGCAGAATCTCAACCCTCAACCCACCAACTGGACCAGTGAAACGATGGGATGTTTCTGGAAAAAGATACGATCAGATTCTTCTGACATTTAATAAACTAGTTAATGCTTCATCCCACATTTTTTACTACCTCGTGCGCTGTTTGAACAACCAAAATTTCAAACCTTTGTAGGCCACGTTACAACCTGCTCCCTCGCTGTTATCCCATGATGAATTTAATTTTAAACATCTTTAAATATATGACAACATATTTAATGAAATTACACTCATAACTCGAATTGAATGGTTGATGTGACAAGGTAAGTTCACCACTGTTTAAATCTATAGAACGATTTTGAACAAATTAATCCTGCACACAAGTTTGAATTCTAGATCATTCGAAGGAGAAAAGCGAGCGTCTCGATACTGTGCTGACCCTCAGATTATCAAAACCAGGTTAAACAAGCTGAAAAGGTATGTGTTCAAGTTTGTCAATTCGTTGGTTGTGATTTATATATGCATATGATTTTCTTGCATAGTCTCTAAACTATGTTCTAGCTACAGGTAAGATGCTGCTAAGAAATCCAACCTCCAGACGCTCGCCAAGAGAACCCAAGCTAAAAGAAGATGAAACATGTGAAGGTTCTTCTTTGGGGACCGCGATGTAGTTGGAGTACACTCCCAGGGTGGATTATGTCATTAAAACATCAACAAAGAAATCCTTTGTTGAGCCTCCAACCTTCGGTGATACAAAAGAAAGCACCAGGTCCAAATTAATGATCCCACAGTGGGGGGATGTATTCAATAGAATCAATCAGGAATAATACCCGAAGTGTATCCCACACAATGACTTGGATGTAAGGGCACTCGATGACCAGGTGTTCTCAAACATCCGATGGTCATATTTGCACATGGTGGCCAACATAACCCTGGTTTTCCCTTGCATAGAGGTTCTAAAATGGATGATCGACCATACAGATGGGCATACGTGCTTGATCAATGATGAGAATGGCAGGTGTGTTGAATGTTTCCTCCCAACCGAAGTCCAGAAATACTACAAGCTCAGGAACCTAGAAGAATGGCTAAACAAGAAATTCATGGTGAACTTCTATGAATTCCATGACACTAGCCGTTGATGGCCTCATGGTGGAAGGAGGATAAGAAGTTTACTAACTAGAGCAATGGATGGTATGGGATAGTTAACCTGAGGGAGCCATACATATTTTTTGATGGCTCTCATCTGCCGACTATATGGATATAAAGACTGCTCCAAGTTTTCAGAAGCATGGATGCCCTTGGCATAGACAGTGGTGATCTATGGAAGCAACTTCAACTGGGGAGCGATAATTTCTAAATAATTGAGCATCTTTGTACAACAATCTTAGACGTCGAAATAAGGGGAATCACTCACTTTCTACATGGCCTCATACTTGCTTGATGTTATCTGCACAAGAAATGTCTTCGCTACCATGAATCTAAGCTACCATGTTGCAGATCTCCCTATTCACGTTTATTTTAGCATACTCTGGGAGAACAGGTAGAAAAAATCTTACGCATTCATCTACGATGAATTCATTGCTCGTAGTTATTTTATTATTTTTAAGAAGGAATTCCCAAGATTGTCTGCAACAACCAAGAAAATGGTAGCAAAGGTAGGTCATTGGTACTTAGACGAAAGCTCAACCTATATCAATGTGTTTGAGGCCACCAGATCACCACATCTCCTACCCTCTCACGTCCAAGATTGGCTTGTTGTGGGAGAAATATGATATCAGACTATCCTGCAGGGTTATAATGCCACATTAGTCAATGACAAGAAGCGAACTTTCATACCCTACAATTTCCATGTAGGGGTTTTATCTGGTAAAGGAAACTTCTCAAGCCAAACAAGAAGGGCTGAGCCAACTTGAATTTAGGTTCCCGACAGGCCGATTCTGCAAGAAATACCCTAAAGGCTTGGTCCTCCAACATGATTCACAGGTATCATCCTGTTGGTCATATGCTCATGATAAGTTCGAGGATGAAATTTTCATAGAGTACACCCAAGACTGGGACGTGGTAGTGCAGAGAATGGACAACCCAAATATGACCAGGTTCAAGTCCATGGGCATGGATGAACAACTGGAGACCACAGACCAGTCGAACCAAGAGGCCCTCAGAGCGAGGGAAGAAATCAAAGTGCCAGAGACCACAAAGGCACAGAGAAGGGGATTACTCTTGTTAGAAGGGTCACAAAGAATCATTGATCAATTTAAAAATAAACATGATGTGATAGAAATGACAAGGATTCCCACTAATGACCCAATCAAAAGTCGAGGAGAACCAAGTGGCCTAGAGCTGATGCAACTTGAAGAAATCACTGGGTCAGAAAACCCTAAAGTTCCACCACCACATATTAGATCACCAGGGGAAATTTCAACCCAAATCGAGATAACGATGACATCAAGAAGAATAAGTGTACCAAATCCCTTATTCAACTTGATAAAAATCTATGATGATGAGGAGTGTTCAGAGGTGTCTCTGTTGACTCTAGTGCATATTACAGAGGAGAAAGCACCTGAGGGAGCATCTACCCCAGGTCTCGATGCTCCGGTTCAGAGCTTCCTACAGAGCGAGCATGAAGTCAGAAGCACCTTAGACACTGAGCTACTCGACGTACCGAGAACCCCAATGGACACCTTGAGGGATGAGCTAGGACCAAGTAGCCAAAAATATGAAATTCCACAATAGGAAATCGAAATTTCAACAACCAATTACCAAGTAAGTATCGAACCTGCCTCTAGTTCCTTAGTTTTGGCCAACACCTTACTAGCCAACGAGAAACAAACGAAAGTCGAGCCATTGGGACATATGCAAGAGGTTCAAGAGCCCAACCTAGAACAAATATACACAGTTGGAAGCCTAGGAAATACTCTAACTTGGGGAGAACAACAAATCCATGAACATGTTGATGAGGTTGCCGATATATAATAAATCGCCTATGACCGAAAGAGAAAAGTCATCATGAATATAACCACATAGAATAGGAGGCTTACTTTGGATATTTCAATTCTCATCACCACAGAGGAAATCATGATCAACAAAAACCACACCAAGACGTCTGAACTTATCACTGTAGGGATGGATATCACAAATTCCACCTTAGATAGAGCAAGAAGAGATGAAGAGGAGATGACCGCTACACTAAAGAAGTTGGATCATCTGCGCCATTTGGTGAAATACTATTAGGACTCCACACAAGCCATAGTGTTTTAAGAAGTGAGTTCCAAGACGCCTATGAGAAATTCATGAATGAACGACACCTTTTCATTGCAGGGATAGCCAACTTCCAAGAAGACACCTTGATGGAGCTAGCGACCTACAAGTATGTGGAAAGATGGTATGAGAAGGCTCACCAAGAAGTGGAAATAATTGATTACGTCAACGTGGTTCAAAAGGGTTGAGACGCTGAAGAGCATGACATTCAGGTGCTAAGGGACAACAACATAGATCAGATTAGGAAAGCGACCAAATATTGGGTGAAAAAGGCCTAGGAACCTCAGTGGGAGATTCAGGAAAAATGGGACGATTGTGAAAGGAGCCGGGTAAAGATTAATCGGGAGATGAGAGACATCGACCTCCCAGAATTCCGCTCACCCGAGGACTTTGTCGACTTGTATGACATAGTCAAACAACATGCAAAACAAGACTTGACATGGACTGAAAATATAGCAAAGGTGGAAAGCATGGCACCAGGTCAAGTACAACAGTTCATGGAGCACCCGATCAAGGCTCGAGCAGTATTGAAACAGTTAAGTGTCAAAATAGTTAAGTATCAGGCGCAGACAGTAGAAGTAAAAGAAATCCTTTTGGCCTCAATCGACCAACACAGATTCCCGTATGCCAACACATGCGAGGAACTCTTTGTCAAATGGTCAGAGTATGAGAAGAGTCATCCACTTCAGTGAAGCTATTTTTTGACTCTTAGAAGATAAAGAGATGGAAGCGCCATGTGGCAATGATTAGTTTTACTTAGCTTGCACTTTTGATATTTATTTTTTGTTAATGATTCATTATAAATAAGAGGATTGAACTTTTAGAATAGGTCAATGGTTTTTGCAAAGACCCTCATTTTTGGAATTGTAAAGAAATATTTTCGAACTACCTTAATTGAGAAGTCCTGTTTAGGAACAGAGACAAACTTCTATTTTTTTTCATCAAAGGCGTGTGTGATTGGATTTGAGGGGGAATTACTTTCGACTTTATTTCATGAATGGATGCTGTAATGAGTAAGAGTTTCTGAATCTATCGATAAGTTAGTTGTTTTAATATTTTTGTAGTTCTTGTCTTTAATGATGAAATAAAATCATTGTGTTAATGTGTGATTAATGCTAGAGATAAGGAAACTATTTTTTCTTGCCATCATTCTATTGCATGTATGTTTTCTTTCGATAATTGTATCTCAATACTCAATATTTGAAATACTAACAAGTTAATGTATTAGTACTAGGCTTGTTACAAGTGTGAAAATCTTTGTCTGCATGCTTGAGCACAAGGGTTATCCTAAGCTTAGCCTTCTTCAGTAGTTAAGAAACCCCCCCTTTGTTATCAACCGGTTTATACCAACACCCATCTTCTATCAGACCCATCTAATAAAATAAAATACAAAAAAGAACGTTTAAACTGAAGGAGGAACTTTCATAAGAAGATATCCTATCAATTACTACATAAATCCCATCGATTATTTGGCTGGATTGAAGGATTTGGAGAACCATTCCACTACCAAATGATGCAGAGTCTAATTGGGCCTTTATGGTGTGTTTGGTTCCTGCTGTTGAGTTAAAGGGATTTAGGACCCCTCAAAAGGATCTTAGGATGTAAATTAGGATATGAACCGAAATTGGTTACAATCTTGTGTGTATATATGCATTGCAATACTATGAGCACAACGTGGAAAAATGAATGTAGAAATAGGCCAAGGAGATGGCCATCCTGAGAGAAAATCAGGCTAGAGAGAGTGTGATTGAGAAAGGCCATTTGAAGAGTTAGGTCTTATGTAAATTCATGTACAATGAGTGTGAATAATAGAAATGGAATATTCATGATCGAGTGTTTCTGTGATATTATGAATTGAGTGGATATGAACCTCTGTTAATTTCGTGAGTCTATTTCATTTGTGTATTTCCTAAGATCGTGTGTGCAGGTGTGATAACGTGGTAGCAAAGAGAGGAATCAAGATCAAATTCCTCGAAAAATAAATTGAAGAAACCCCTTTACCAGTCGGGAGGAACAAAGGCAATTGATCATTGATGAACCATAGGGATCAACAATTCCCATTTGTCATTGAAGCATCAAGACAAGTGATTGTATGGAAAATGCAGAGTTAGATCCGAGCCGTTAGATCTTAATCGGGGTCCATAGTGATTGTATATCCTTATCAGATCAAGAGCATGTGATATAAGTTAAGTGGAGAGTCTCTGACAATGTGTTGTTCAAAATACATGGAAAACATCCATTAACAAGTATAAATCAACGATGATACAAGGTGTAGTGGAAGCGTAGAGAAAAAATATCTAGCCATCTTCCAGGAGAGAAGATAGATGATGAATAAGCAAATCAGATCAATGAAGATGATCTATATTTAACATATTCGATCGAACCAAGAGAAGAGTAAGCACAGGAGAAAGGTTTGATGTTTTGGTCCCGACATACGTTAACACACATAGGAAACCCCTCAAAGAGTGACATGTGGCCCACATGGAGGATGAAACGTGGCAGTGTCCATTCAACAATATGAGCATGTGAAATTCACAGACTAAGGTGAGCTGTGGAAACCTAGTCAATGTCGACATGTGGCAAGTGCACATCAGCAGGTCCATGTTGCAGAGTGCCACATCACACCATATCAAGGTCTTGTTTTTGAGTTGCAAGTGGAATTCCGACGATCCCATAGTCAGTTTCGATATATGTCATCTTGACATATGCTACCATATGGAAGGCAAAACGAGGTGTAATCCCAAGGACGATCCAATTTTCCATTTGAGAACTCGATCAATGGTCTATGTTGATACCAGCCCTAGAACTTTCTCATAGTTTAACTCATCAGATCAGAATCTATGGTAGATTGAGTTCGAGCATTGAAAAGTCCGGAGGTTCGACATTCCAGTAAGACCACGATTTCTAGTGCTAGGTCATGGGAGGTAAGGAAAAGGAATTAGCGTGAAGTGGGAGTGCATGTTTGAACAAGTGGTCAGTCACACCCCATGGTCACGTGGACGGATAAAGCACTGAGGGGTCTAGTGTGAGAATTGAGGATTTTGTGACCAAAAGTAGAATCCAGAGCAACTCGATATTGAAGCTGCACATAGTTTTATTTATAACTCTACACCTATGGATATTGAGATCCTTTAGGGGCTCTTCATCAAACATGTTTATTGTGAAACCATGCCTAGTATGATGCCTACCGATCCACAATCAATCATCGATGTTATTAAAGAGGAGGAACTACCATTCAAGGATTCACTCTTTGAAAATTCCTCTTATTTTAGAGAAGCTTTTAATTCTCTTAATTATTCCACTTATTATTATTTATATCATGATATCATTAATGGTTTAACTTTACAAGAAGCCACCCATTGTTCTATTCGAATAAACTCAATGAGGCTCACCCTTTTGAAATAATTGATGGGGGCAATGTGCATATGGAAGATAAAGAGGATAATGCCTTTTCCCTTGAACTTAGCACAACTATGCCTTATAAGCCTTTTTCATGGGATCAAGGAAAGTTTGCAACAAATTTATATCAAACAATGTCTTCTTCTTTCTCTTATTTATTTTTGATAAATAGAGAACCTTCTTGTTCAAGTATCCCTTTACTTGATGTTGTTGATACTAGTGGATCTCACCATTGTTTTGAAATTATCTCTCATACCATGGTGGATGCTAGTCCGTGTATATCATTTAATTTGTCTCAAGTTGATGGTTGCTTGAGGTGTGAGTCCAGGGAGGCTTGCCAAAATAATGAGGCAGTTCGGTCTACACCGATAGTTATGCATGCCCTCATTATTTTGGTTTATCTTCAGGGATAAACAACTTTATTAGCAAAAAAAATCTCTCACCAAGCACACTTTACCGAGATTTTATGAACGGTTCTCTTTTGGTATGCTACTTTCCCTTGAACCCTCTCCATAAATGATATGTTAGCCATGGTTGATTTGATGATAGAATTGAAGCATGGTTGGATGAATCTTATTCAAGTAATGTTCCCATGAATTATCATTGTCACCTTTTTAATATAGTGGATATAGTTTTTCATGGTTTAAATTTTTCTACTTTTACTTTATATTTATTCCAAGCTCTGTCACTAATTTTTTTTCTTGAACATACGTTTGCAGGATTGGGATTATATGGATGGCTACATTGGCATTATGAATTTACATAGCTCATTTTTCATCCATTTTAGCATAGAATAGGAGTATGATAGAGTAGGCTAGTGTCTTATCTTCACATAGTATTAATTTTGCTTTCTAGTTTTCTTTTATTAGTTTTTCATTTTTCCTTTTCTTTTATTTATTGTTGGCTGAACAATACATGTAATTCTTAGTAGAGGCGGGAGGAAATAGTAAATCTTTCACACTAGTTTTAACTTGAATGGATGATTTTGAATTAATTTTTATTTGGGAAAAATTTACTTCATCTCAGTCTCAAATTTTTCCGTGTTGGGTAATTTTCAACTCACTGATTTTATGCATGATCACCATGTCAAATCGTTTTCAAGCATTGGGTGGGATATTTTAAAAGAATACAATTCCATCCCTCTGGTGGTGAGAATCAACACTCCTACATGAATCTAACTTGAATACTTTACTTGATTGGATTTCTTTAGAAGTGTTCGATTTATGTTCCATACACATTGAATGGAAGTTTCAAATATTAAAATTCTACCCATCTGAAATCCAAGCCACACAAACACCTTGTAATCTCTTTACATGATTATTTTCCCTTGGTTTTGGAATTATACAAATGGTGTCTTCCCCATTGACTCTTTCTTCGACTACTTTCAACCAACATGATTTTTTTGTATAGTCTTTTCTTTGCAAAGCGAGTTTGGTTGATTTCTCTTTTGAGTTGTTTTCTTACAACACCTTTAGTTTTAATTTTTGGGCATTGGTTGCACATGTATTATGCT
>JZKD02S1727529.1:94129-105929 GCA_000966675.3 Picea glauca
ATGTACCAAATATCAAACACAATTTGTTGAGTATAGGGCAATTAATGGCGCATGGTTATGATGTCAATTTCCACAACAACATTTGCACAATTCTTAATCAAACTAAAAGACTTGTCGCAAAAATCCCTATGAAAAAGAACATATTGTTTCCCTTAGTCATGAGAAGTGGGAAGATGTATGCATGTAATATTTCTAATGTGATTGAAACTGAGTTATGGCATTATCGTTATGGTCATTTACCAGTCAAAAGTATGAGTTTGTTACAAAGACAGTCTATGGTGACAGGATCGCCTCCTTCGATTAATGAGATTCCTTCTTATGAAAGTTGCATAGTAGGAAAACACTAGCGAGATAGTTTTCCATCATCCTCTTATAGAGCCAAAGTGTGCTTATAGTTATTTCACACAGACTTATGTGGACCTATGCAAAATCAGTCGATTGGTGGAAGTTTTTATTTTTTGACATTTATTGATGATTGTAGCAGGAAAGTTTGGGTCTATTTTCTCAAACAAAAATCCGAGACTTTCACTCGATTCAAAGAATTCAAGGCTGAAGCAAAGAAACAAAGTGGCATATTTGTCAAAGTTTTGAGATCTGATGGAGGAGGTGAATATGACTCAAAAGAGTTTGTTGATTTTTGTAAACATCATGGTATCAGAAAGCAAACGACTACCAGATATATTCCACAACAAAATGGAGTGGCAGAAAGAAAGAATCACACCATCATGAACATGGCCAGGAGTTTACTTACAGCAAGAAAAATGTCCAAAGATTATTGGGCTGAAGCAGTTGCATGTTCAATTTACATACTTAACAGATCACCAACTTCCATTGTTTAAGGTAAAGTACCTGAAGAAAAATGGAGTGGATCTAAGGTAAATGTTTCTCATTTCAAAATTTTTGGTTGTGTTGCTTTTGCTCATGTTCCTGAAGAGTTAAGAAAGAAGCTTGATGATAGAAGTGAGAAGTACATTTTTATTGGCTATAGTGAATAGTCAAAAGCATACAAATTATACAATCCTATTACTAAGAAATTTCTAGTACGTAGAGATGTTAAGTTTATGGAAGATAAATCATGGGATGAATTGGAAAACAATACTTCTCACAATCCTTCTTTTGAGTTAGATGAACACCAAGCACCTACAAAAAAGATGAAAATCAAGAATCAATAACACGTCTTCCAAGATTGCAAGTTCAAAATGAAAGTAGTTCTTCATCTCATAATGATTCTTCATCTCAGAGTGATTCATCTTCATCTCATAGCCATTCAGATTCTGAACATAATCATCAAAGAATGAAAAGTTTGCATGATATATATGACCGAGATGATAAAGTAGTATAGTTTGCATTTTTCTCATCTCAACCTACTTGTTTTGATGAAGCTGCAAAGCAAAAAGTATGGGTAGATGCAATGAATAATGAAATAGAATCTATGGAAAGAAACAATACATGGAATTTAGTTGATCCACCTGCAGATAAAAATGTCATAAGTATGAAATGGGTTTATAAAACTAAACTGAATGAAAAAGGTGAGATTGAGAAACACAAAGCAAGGTTAGTTGCCAGAGGTTTTTCACAACAACCTGGCATTGATTATGGTGAAACTTTTGCACCTGTAGCAAGATTAGATACTGTTTGATTTGTTTTGGCCATTGCAACACACAATAAGTGGCCTATTTATCAAATGGATGTTAATTCCGCCTTCTTGAATGGAGTATTAAATGAAGAAGTGTATGTTCATCAACCACCTGGATTTGAAGTTAAAACACAAGAGCATCGAGTGTACAAATTAAAGAAAGCCTTGTATGGTTTGAAGCAAGCTCCACGAGCTTGGTATAGTAGGATTGATCATTATTCACTCAAAGATGGTTTTAGTTGGAGTGAAAATGAGCCTACTTTGTATATCAAGGTAAATTAGCAGGGTAATATTCTCATCCTATGTCTTTATGTTGATGACATGATCTACACAAGAAACATGATGTTAGATGCATTTAGATCAGCCATGAAAAATGAGTTTGAAATGACAGATCTTGGATTAATGAAGTATTTCTTAGGCATTGAAGTAGATCAATCTGATCATGTTATATTTATTAGTCAACAAAAATATGCTATTGATGTTTTGAAAAAATTTAAGATGGAAAAGTGTAAGCTTGCTGACACTCCTATTGCTCTTGGCACTAAATTAAGCAAGGAAGATTTGGGATCAGTAATAAGTTCCACATTGTATAAAAAACTTGTTGGTAGTCTTATGTATCTTACTACTACAAGACCTGACATAACATATGCAACAAGTTACATTTCTAGGTTTATGGAATCTCATAAGTATTCTCATTAGAAAGTTGGTAAGAGAATCTTAAGATACATTGCAGGTACAACTACTTATGGTTTGTGGTACACAACTTCAGCAGACAGTATGCTTATAGGTTATACCGACAATGATTATGCAAGAAGTATTGACGATAGAAAAAGCACTTCAGGCTATGCTTTTCTTTTTGGAAAGAATTTGATTTCATGGGCATCTAAGAAGAAGCCCATAGTTTCTATATCTTCTGCAGAAGCGGAATATGTAGTGGCAACAATAGCAGCATGTCATGTAGTTTGGCTTAAAAGGCTCTTGATGGATTTTGGATATACGACAAAAGAACCTATTTCAATTTTTTGTGACAATAACTCTGCCATTTCCTTGTCGAAGAATAATGTGTTTCATCAGAAAAGCAAACACGTTGATACTCGATTTCACTTCATTCGTGAACTCGTAAAAAATGGTGACATTTTTCTCAAATTTTGTGGTTCTAAAGCTCAGCTAGCTGATATCTTCACTAAACCTTTGGGAAGAGATGTTTTTCAATTTCAACGTCAAAGTTTAGGCATTATTAATAATGTAATCCTCAAGATTAAGAGGGAGTGTTAAGATTTGTAATCTCTTTAGTGAGTAAAATTTAGTTTACAGTTACAGTTAGTTACGTTCAGAAACCATATAACTGTTTTCTATCATTATTAATAAAGTTCAATATGAAATCAATAAGCAAAGCGTTCATTCCCAATATCATTCTAGGGTTTTCTTATTCTTTTATTATTGTTTTCAAATAAGAGCCACGTAATTCTTCATGATGTTGTGAGGATGAAGTCCCAGAGGAAGCCTCATCAAAAATGGCGCTCCATTAATGTATTATGGTAGAATTTTTAGAGAGCAGGCAATGACACTTTCTTGAATTGCTTTCATGGAGGACTCAGAAGAAGCGCCTGATCAGAATCCCTCCATGGAAATTTCAAGATCTTTCATGAAATTGCAGCATTCATTATACCTTGGAAATTTACCAAATTGTAGTAGAGAGACAAAATGTTTAATGCCCATTCTGCAGAAGTTCAAATCGCCATCCTTCAACCAGCTATTGATTTGACTTGAAAGTTGATGATTTCCTTTCAATGTTTTCTCCTCTGACTTTGTAGAAACTCTTGGAGGCATGTATTTTGCAGTCAATAAATAACAACGATTATACCCATCACACAATACAACATTACCTAGTGCTTGGGCTGCGTTCACAAGAGTTGCCAATTTCTTGAATTTCCTAGCAATGGCAACATTAAATCCATCAGAAAACCTAACATCGTTCTCAACATTTTTCACATGGATTATTTGAAGCTTATTAATGCGTCTCCCTTTAGAAGAAGCAGTTATGGTCGAAGAATCCCTCATGACCCTGCAGGACAATAACGATCGAATGTGACAATCTTCTGCGGTCCCTTTTCCATATCCTGATCGTTCTATCAACGGAGCCACTGCAGAGAAATTCGACAATGGTGCATAGGAAAAACACAACGTCGAGATGCTCACCCCTCATCTCTGAAGCGACGTCGAACCTGGGATCACTGATCTCGCTTTGCCAGACAACTTGCCCCTCTTTTGGTGAAGTTGGAGTTTCGAGTCTGTGAAGGAGAACATGAGTCAAAAGAAGATTTGTCTATCGCAATTAACATATGGAAAGTTCCAATTGGCTTCAGACAGACGACAAAGGGGTGAGAGAAACCTCCCCTTAAAGAACGTCTTAGCCGTAAAGATATCTGAATTGCAATCAAAGAAATTTGGAATAGTAATAAAAAATAAATGTTAGACTTTTATATTAAAAAATATATTTTTTATTGGAATAGGGAATATAAATTTGGGCAAAATCTCAATTTTGTGTTGTTTAAATTGCATTATGAATGCATAAATAGATCCAATAATAAGTAACCATTCAAATCTATAGATCCAATAATTTCTCACTCAATTGCAAACAAAATTAAACAAATAATATTTTCGAAAAAAAATCAGAACTTAAAATTTTTAGACTACATAGTAGTATTTGAAAATTTTATTAGTGAATAATTATTATTAGAATAGACTAACTTATTAAATTTGTATCTTCTTTGTATAAAGATATTTTATCTTATAAATATGAGATACCCAACCCATTAAAATTAATTAATAAAAAATAAATATTTATATATTAGAGACTTTGACTAAGGCACACAACATACTTCAGGTGTCATATATATTAAAGTTAGTTAATAAAAATAAGTTAATAAAAACAATTTATTTATATATTAAGGACCTTGACTAAGGCATACAACATACTTTAATGTTATATATATTAAAATTAGTTAATAAAAACAATTTATTTATATATTAAAATTAGCTATATAAAAATATTTATATATTAAAGACTTCGACTAAGACACACAACATACTTCATTGTTATATTCTAAAATACCAACTCTAAATTTTTTAATATAATTTAAATTCATTTTTTAAATTTATAAACACCTTTTTTTTAAATAGAAGGGGAGTTATGAGCCCCAATTCCACTATAAAAGTACCCCACTTAAAGATGGGAAATGGGGTTAAGGTTAAAGGCCAATGATTGATTCATTATAGACAAAATCCCTTATGAGTGTTAAATATGCTCTAAATTTTCCAAAACTTCATTAGCAAACCTAGAAATTCTAACGAGTGGGGACAATATAATTGAACATTCCAATATAGTGAAAATTTTCCATCTCATTTGCTCATAATTTCTAGTTTATTACAATCAATTAAGTATATGATCCTTGGTTTGGATCTTTCAAATGATTTATTTTATCATTTTTTTCTCTCACATTTTTTGGATCATTTTCATTATGTGGGAACTATTTTAGAGTTGATATAGGACATAGAAAAATATATTGAGTAAAAATTGAAAATATGGTTTGTTAAATTTTCAAAATTTAACAAACCATATACAATTTAGGGTTTGTGTCTATTCCCCAAACTAGACTAGACTAAAACGTTTTGTTTTGGTAAAATAGTCATATTTGAAGATTTCTAAGTCCAAATTGAGTTCTATATTTGGAGTTGGAAAGACAAAATAGAGAAATATTAGTGATTGAAATTTTAGAGACTTCTTCTTTATAACAAGTAAATATTATACAAATTAGAGATTTTTTGTGGTCCTTGATGTATGCTTAATGTCCAACACAATTCAAATAGTTATAATATGTGAAATTGTAACATTTTTCGAGTTTCAATATTTCATTATGCTATCAAGAAATATCTCACATTATTTATGGCGATACCAAGATTAAATTTTTCATCGACACTCTTTATGATTACATGATTTTCTATTGAAACATTGGTATTCCCCTCCAACTTCAATCCATTGGTATCCCCCAACACCTTCCATCCATTGATATTCCCCCAACCTTCAATCCATACACACCCACAAACACAACCTTAATGTAGTAATCATCCAAATCCCATTATCCTTTCTCTTACTCACCAATATACCCACAAACACAACCTTACAACCTTAATGTAGTAATCATCCAAATCCCATTATCCTTTCTCTTACTCACTAATATACCCACGAACACAACCTTAATGTAATAATCATCCAAATCCCATTATCCTTTCCCTTACTCATTAATGTATTGTTGTGTTACAACCTTTGATAAATATTTTCAATGGAAAATGGGCAAACCATTTCCCTTACAACTAAACACGTATGCCATAATGTTGCATTCATCATTCTCATTATTTTAGAATGGTGTATCTTGATAATGGATGGTTATTGATTTGTAAATTGAGGATATTTATTTTAAATTTAAATTTTATTTTATTTTATTTTATTTTATTTTTCTAGTGTGTAGGTTTAATGAATAAATAATGTAACTAGTGTGTAAGTTCAATGAATAAATAATTCAACTATTGTACATATTACATATATTTGTAAATGATGTGTTATAATATTAAAATTTCTACATAAATTATCCATCAAATAGATAATAATGTGAAATTCTGTAATTTTAGTTCTACAGTATTAGAATCATGTTTAAGAATTAATTTGCAATTATAGAAACAATATTTAGTAGTTGATAATGTAGGAAACAATCAACACCTATACATGTGTTTCATAGAAGTTTATCCAAGAAAACCCCTCCTAGGCCATAAAACCTAGCAAACAACAATAATAAAATTTCCTTATGAAATGCCATGAGAATTCTCCATTGAAGTAGAACCAATATCAATTATTTGAAGTATCAACTATAAAAAGGTATAGTATAATCACTTCTCCATTGAAGTAGAACCAATATCAATTATTTGTTGTTGTTCAACTATGAGAAAATTCACCACTAATCCATTTGTTTAGTGAATGACCATTTGAGTTAAGCTCCCTTTCTATAGTTACTCCATATCAGAATGTAGCTTTATCCCTTTGTTTATAAACTTGCTTCAAAGGTTTTTCCAAAATTTTCAACTCTTTGAATTTCCCCAAGAATTTACCCAAAAATCATTCAAAAACAAAATTGATTGTTTCTTGTCATTTAGATGATCGAATGGATGAATCTAATCTAGATTAGATTGAGAAAAAAATCAAAAGAACACAATATTACGAAGAGAACACAAAATATATTATTGAAAGAAGATTATTAAAGTGAAAACCAANCGAGAAGGATGGAATTCAATTTATAACTCCTGCATCAATGTACAGGTGTAGTTTAAGAATGATTAGTCTCATTTACTAACCCATAGGGACCATAATAATATAAAACACACTCAAAAAATACTAGCACAAAATTCCGTTGGCTAAATAATATACAGACGACCATTAAGTTACAGTGCCACATTAACCATTCATGAACAATGCAACCACAAAAATTCATCACACATAAATGCAAAATTTACCCTCGAAAACCAACATTCTTTCGGCTTTGGTGAGGCTTTTTATTATTCAACAATAGGCAAGTTACAAACTCTTTGGTTCATTTTTATGCTCCTTAGTGACATCTAAGCAACCTCTCTACATCATTCACATCCCAAGAAACCTTTTCGCATTGTGGGGAAATATAATATAGAGAATTGATTCAACCAAGAGGATAACTCAAAGTTCAGGCGTCCCTAGCGCTTCAGCTTCTCTCTAGTCTATTTCTCCTTCTTTTCTTTTCTTTTTTGTTTTTTCTCCCATGTGGAAAAGGTATTATGAACGTCTCATTATTTCCTTTTTATACAATAATATATTTCCCGACTTTACATACATTAAATACAAAATTGGACATCAATCGTGATGGCATGGGGTCCTTCATTCCAACATGTTGATTTCCTTTATCGTCCATAGGCTTAAACTTTGCATGTGTTGATAATCTTAGAGCTTGTGTTGATAGCCAATTGTTCTTTGCTGAATCCAATTCGGATCATACCTCCCCATTGGAAGGATTTTGGTCCCCAAATGCTACCAAGGATAGATGAGGGAAATTGCTTGCAATCTGGTTCCTCTCATACCACTTTCTTTTCCTTGGAGTCTGTCCCTCAAGACCAATCTACCACATTTCTTGTTGTCCTATGCAAGTTGTTCGCTCCTTGTGTTGCAAAACTATATCTTCCTTCAACTCCTCAATAGTACTGAAAGGTCTTCAATAGTCGGAAGAACCTAATGTTCTTCCTCCTCATCCAAAATGGAGGGCTTGAACAACTTCAAATTTTCCACATTCACCACTGAGTTGATCTACATATAAGGTGTAAGTTTCAGTCTAAAGGCGTTCTCATTCACTTTCTCAATGATCTCAAATTGTCCATATCTAAGGGACTTGAGTTTCTTCATTTCTCCTTGCAGTAGTTCCTTATAGAGATAGAGCCACACCTTGTCTCCAACATAGAATCTATGATCCTCCCTATGTTGATCATGTGTGGCTTTGTACAACTGTTGGTTCTTCTTGAGTTTCTACTGAACACTTAGATGTATATACCTGATCTTGTCCATGATTTTTCTTTCCTTATGTTCCTCTCATTGTAGTCTTGCTTCTTCCTTATACTTTCCATAAACAATATCCAATGGTGACTGAGGTAACTAACCAAAACATGTCTCTAAAGGAGACTTATTTGTGGAATTATGGAGTGATATGTTGTAAGAGTGTTGAATGNTTTTTTCTTGTATCCTCTCAACAGTTGCACCAACATATTATGAAAAATTGTGTAATGAATGGATGTATTTGTTTAAATGATACAATACATTAATTCAATCATTATATCCGAACACCTTATTTAAACATAAAAATCAATATTATTGTACAAATTATTTAATTTTCCAATCAATATTTTGAAATTTTATTTAAAAAGAAAACAATATGATACATTTGCAAACTTAAAAAAATGATTAAATAGTATGTGAGGAATTCTAGCATTCAAACACATAAGTGGAATTTAATCATTTGTATCCACCCATGTGTTTTTTGTAAATTTTTCAGACCCCAACCCAGTTTAAGTCTCGCTGATTTTTCAGCCAATGTTTAATGCCCAAACCCAGTTTTATATCAGCAAATAAAACTTAGTAGAAAATTAACTTCAGAACTGAAACATGAGGATTCTGAACATCGTTTATAATGCAGAAATAAAATATCAGCAGCATGTAAAACTTAGAAAATTAATAACACATAAATTTTCGGTCTAACATTGACCCTGGAAAATCCCACAAGGGGAAAACTAGTGAGAGAGGGATTTTTATTATTTATGGGATTATGAGAAATTCTTTTACTGTATATTCATCTTTAGAAATTTACAAAATTATCTAGACATTCTTGTAGCTTGCTTCTCGATTTCTGAACTAGAAATTTGTACCACTGTACGACTGTCACAACATTAAATGTTGTTTGGACTATCCTAGTTTTGCATGCCAAATCTCTGCTACAACTATACGAAA
The DNA here is from genome assembly GCA_000966675.3 of Picea glauca. NCBI lineage: Eukaryota > Viridiplantae > Streptophyta > Pinopsida > Pinales > Pinaceae > Picea > Picea glauca. The sequence goes on from JZKD02S1727529.1 coordinate 103,339, forward strand.
ATTTCCAACGATGCAATACGTTGAAAATTGTACTGAATGCTTAGAAAAATGTGCCCATAATTTTCTGTGGTATGGCCCTTGATTTCTGTGCAGGTCTATATGGATTGTACATACTTTTCTCACCCAAAACAACATGCCCAACAACCTCCTCGATATCTATTCTTGAAATGGATGTACGACAACCTTGGAAAGTGTGCCAGCACTCCTAGAAAATCTTGTTGTTGTTCTCCTAGAAATCTATGCACATTAATGGAAATATGACCCTTCAAATCCATACTATATAGACTATTCTTTATTACCATCTATTGCCTTATAATCCGTGCTTATTGTTTTCCTTGGGATGCATGCCTCTCCTCCTGCAAATGTTGTCTCTCTTCTCAAAGCTCGACCTCTCTTTTCTCATTTTTCTATCTCAACAAAAATGCAAAAACCACCCAAGAATGGGTGTGTCCCTCTACCCTAATCAACCTCATGAAGTAGGTGAGGAGTTTTCTAATCCAATGGCTGAGATTAGATTAGATGTGTGGCTGAGATTTGATGTCCCTTCATTCACCCTCACTAAAGTCATAAAGTCACCTTTTAATTTTCATCTCACAAATTAAATGACTAGGGCCCACATTAGGCACCTTCTCACCCCTTAGGCACCTAGGGATGAGAAACACTTGCCTAGGTACTTTATTTAATTAAAAATTTAACACTCCCTCTTATTGAGGAAAGTGTTACTCACCACTCCAAGCTTGTCCCTGAAAAATAAAAACTTGCCTCTACCCAATGCCTTGGTGAGTATGTCTGCAACCTACTCCTCTGTAGATATNTCTTTCCTTATGTTCCTCTCCTTGTAGTCTTTCTTCTTCCTTATACTTTCCATAAACAATATCCAATGGTGAATGAGGTAACTAACCAAAACATGTCTCTAAAGGAGACTTATTTGTGGAATTATGGAGTGCTCTATTGTAAGAGTGTTTGAATGTAGACTAACTGCTCATCCCAAGTCTTTGGATGTTTTTTCTTGTATCCTCTCAACAGTTGCACCAACATATTATGAAAAATTGTGTAATGAATGGATGTATTTGTTTAAATGATACAATACATTAATTCAATCATTATATCCTAACACCTTATTTAAACATAAAAATCAATATTATTGTACAAATTATTTAATTTTCCAATCAATATTTTGAAATTTTATTTAAAAAGAAAACAATATGATACATTTGCAAACTTAAAAAAATGATTAAATAGTATGTGAGGAATTCTAGCATTCAAACACATAAGTGGAATTTAATCATTTGTATCCACCCATGTGTTTTTTGTAAATTTTTCAGACCCCAACCCAGTTTCAGTCTCGCTGATTTTTTAGCCAATGTTTAATGCCCAAACCCAGTTTTATATCAGCAAATAAAACTTAGTAGAAAATTAACTTCAGAACTGAAACATGAGGATTTTGAACATCGTTTATAATGCAGAAATAAAATATCAGCAGCATGTAAAACTTAGAAAATTAATAACACATAAATTTTCGGTCTAACATTGACCTTGGAAAATCCCACAAGGGGAAAACTAGTGACAGAGGGATTTTTATTATTTATGGGATTATGAGAAATTCTTTTACTGCATATTCATCTTTAGAAATTTACAAAATTATCTAGACATTCCTGTAGCTTGCTTCTCGATTTCTGAACTAGAAATCTGTACCACTGTACGACTGTCACAACATTAAATGTTGTTTGGACTATCCTAGTTTTGCATGCCAAATCTCTGCTGCAACTATATGAAAATTTCCAACGATGCAATACCTTGAAAATTGTGCTGAATGCTTAGAAAAATGTGCCCATAATTTTCTGTGGTATGGCCCTTGATTTTTGTGCAGGTCCATATGGACTGTACATACTTTTCTCACCCAAAACAACATGCCCAACAACCTCCTTGATATCTATTCTTGAAATGGATGTACGACAACCTTGGAAAGTGTGCCAACACTCCTAGAAAATCTTGTTGTTGTTCTCCTGGAAATCTATGCACATTAATGGCAATATGACCCTTCAAATCCATACTATATAGACTATTCTTTATTACCATCTATTGCCTTATAATCCGTGCTTATTGTTTTCCTTGGGATGCATGCCTCTCCTCCTGCAAATGTTGTCTCTCTTCTCAAAGCTCGACCTCTCTTTTCTCATTTTTCTATCTCAACAAAAATGCAAAAACCACCCAAGAATGGGTGTGTCCCTCTACCCTAATCAACCTCATGAAGTAGGTGAGGAGTTTTCTAATCCAATGGCTGAGATTAGATTAGATGTGTGGCTGAGATTTGATGTCCCTTCATTCACCCTCACTAAAGTCATAAAGTCACCTTTTAATTTTCATCTCACAAATTAAATGACTAGGGCCCACATTAGGCACCTTCTCACCCCTTAGGCACCTAGGGATGAGAAACACTTGCCTAGGTACTTTATTTAATTAAAAATTTAACACTCCCTCTTATTGAGGAAAGTGTTACTCACCACTCCAAGCTTGTCCCTGAAAAATAAAAACTTGCCTCTACCCAATGCCTTGGTGAGTATGTCTGCAACCTACTCCTCTGTAGATAT
>JZKD02S1727540.1:105329-120351 GCA_000966675.3 Picea glauca
TCCCTAATGGTGCCAATATTCCCACTAAGAGGTAATGGATACACTTTGAGGTCATGTGTGTGGGTTCAAGGTGTTTTTTGTGGCCTTAAATGCATAAGTTCAAGGTTTTGTTTGTCGGCCTAACCTATGGTTGGGGATGTAAGTGTCACTAATTACTTTTGAGCAGTAGGTATGTGTCATAGGGTATTGGAAATTATACATAGGTGTTGTTCGTTGCACTAGGGGGGTCATGGGGGGGCTGGCTAGCCCCCCTCGTGTTTGGATTTCAGGGGTGAGAGCCCCCACCAAATGTTTTTTCGGTCATGGGGGTCAGTTAATTGGAGTATATTTGTGTATGAATGAACCTGGACATTGTCTTTTCCAGAAGATGTAGGAAAATTGATAGAAGGATCCAAGCACAAGAATGCATGCACACTCCTACTTAGTAACACACATGTGTGTGCACTTCTACTCAGGAATGCACACACATTCTTGAGCACATGCACACTCAAAATAGGAACGCCTGTGAATTACAAAAAAATCTTTTTTAGAAAGTGTGTGTGGAAGTTTGATGAGCATCGATGCTATAGGATTAGGAATGTGCGTGTGTTCGTTCAAACCCCATTGCCACTTTTTTGTCCATCAACTTCTTTGAAACACTCTCTTCTTAAAATATAATGGAAATATGTATATTTATATATTTCAAAAACTAAGAAAGATTATAACAACACCACCTAATGCATATTGAAAAATATTAAGTTTTCAACTATTATATTTATAATAATAAATATGATTTTATTGAAAAGTGAATAAATAAGATATTTAATTATATTATTTTTAATAAAAAATATATTTTAAATAATAAACCTAGTAAAAAAAAATATGTTATATACTATGGATGTTATAGGAACATTGATAAAGAAAAGAGGAGAAAATGGGTTATCTTTATAATTAACCAGTTGCATAAGAAAAAAATTAATAACATCCAAGAAAAAGTGTCAATAGAAAAAAAAAAATTGGATGTATTATATTTTTTTCTTTCAAATCAAAATTCAATCATAATTGATATGGAATGACAATTCCTTATAACCATAGTTGTTACATTCAAGAAGTCTCCTCATTCTCCATGATGGGTTTCTTTACAACTACCACGGTTCTTGAAGGGAAATTCTAGTATTCTTGACTTATTTATTATTCTTCAAAGAGAGATTTGATTCCTCATTCCACGTTTATAGATAGACATTGATATTCTTCACTATAAGGATCGTTTACTAATTTTCTACATTTTTGTTTATCATTTCTATCATATGAGAATAGTTCTTCATGCAATTGCCATATTTTTGGTTTTGGGTGGCATATAAGAATCTTTAGGATGTTTCATTTGTTCACATACCTAAACTAAAAAAATGTATTTTCATAGTAAAAAATCAAAGTGCATTTATTTTCTCCTTGTAGTATCATCTTGTCTAGTAAACCCTCATTAACATCGATCTCAACATAGATTTAGACATATCTGAATGAACCCAACTTAATCCTATCAATATTTTTGTTAAGAATATGTCAAGGTATCCCTAATTTATATCTTCAAACATTAATAAATGCCAAAAGTGTATTAGCAAATTTAGGATATGAACTCAAATTGGAATTTTGGTGATGGACATATTGGTAAGGTCAAATTTTGGGAACCATGGAGTAACAAAAAGACCGACCCCTCCTCAATTTTTTTTGATAATCAACAAGGTTTGAATCATAAATAGTAAAGAAGCCTTTGGAGCATATATGTATCTTATAATGCTTCTCACAATGTTTTTCCAAGGGATTGATACAACTCTAATGTAGGATTCCAAAAGCCATTGAATTTATATATTTTTGTAGTTAATTCATAGAACAAGAGTAGGTTTATGACATCCTGATCCAAGACTTATATCACTAGAACCTCTTATGTTTTCTCCATTATATACACACTATGGTAGATGAGGCTTTAAAGCAACATAAATCGATGTAGGAAGTCAAAAACTATTGAATTTATATATTACCATAGTTGATTCGTAGAATGAGATTAGGTTTGTGACCTCATGCTTCGAGACTTCTATCACTAGAACCTCTTTCAATTTTTCCATGAAATACACACTTAGAGGTAGATAAGGGTTTGGAGAAATAGAAGTGGAGGGTTGCATCATTGAAAATAGAAGTGGAGGATTGCATTATTGAAAGAAGAAGGATTTGAGGATAAATTCACTCCACTAACCACCAACCAAAGTGAGAGTTGTGTCTTTGTGGATGAGATAATGATCATCAAATTAGTTACCTAAACAAAATGCACTACATGTCCATAGGAATCCCCTACATAAGCTCTAGTTTTTTCTTTATGTCTATCACAAAATTGAGAGAATAAACCCATAAGATTAAGCTCTAGTTTTGGTTTTATGTCTACCACAAAATTGACAAAAAATAGCCATAAAATTAAGGTTTTACCTATAAAAAATAATTATGGTATTGGAAAAACTAACGTTACCCAACATTTTTATGAATATCCAACATTTTGTAAAAACAAATTTGTTTAATCATTTCATCAAACACTTATCATGCATCATCTGCAACCATAGTGCCATTGTATTTCTAACTGATAGCTAAATATGAATGATGATTCTCCACAAAAACTGTTGTTTAATAATTCATCAAACACTTGTCATGCATCATCTGCAACCATAGTGCCATAGTATTTCCAGCTGCTAGTGAAATCTGAATGACAATCCTCGATATTTTTACGGTCTCAATAACCTGAGGCTTGGAGTAATCTCCTTGGTTACCATCTGACATCAAAATAGTCCATTCATTGATAATGGCTTTGATTGTAGAAGATACAAGAGTTGAATAAAATATCCCATGTGAGTTCGAAGATCTGTTTCCTTATTTTCACATTGCCACAACTTCAAACATCAAGAAACTGCCCCTTGTTGCTATTTCAGAATAAATTGTGACATGGGTTGGTTGGGAAGAACGATTAAGCACTTTGCATCTATTTATAGCCGCCAAAATAACCCTTTGAGAAAACACAACATTGGAAAACTTGAAGGGAAGCGAGATATCAGACTCTCAATATACCATTGAGGGAATTGTATCAGTGGATTCTTTCATTGTTTCCTCTATATTTGGAGGTGGGTTAGAAAATCATCAGGGAAACCCTCTATTAAACCATTCTCTCCCGAGAAACTCTTATATAAGAAATGTTTATTAAAGTTAATGAAATAGGATTTAAAATTTTGGAATTTGTTCCCTATATAAAAAATACTTATTAGAAATGTTTGCTTGAAATTTAAAATTTAGTTTTTAAGAAGAAACCATTTTTTGGAGTTTTTGTAGGCAATTTTTACTAAAATCAGGTAAACAATTGTTGAAACTCCAGATTTGAGTGATTAAGTATGTATAATTCCAGTGATCTGAGGATTTTTTAGGGTGTCCAATCCATTTATACATTCAAAAATGCAATTTAAACAACATAAAATGGAGATTTCATCAAGATMTTTTTCGCCAGGTGAAAAAGTTCAAAAAATAGAATGTTTAGACAAGACCCTAATGMTTAAACTTGAATACACATCAGGATGAACATTTCAAATATATTAAGGATGATCTAAATATATGTGAAKATGACAAAMATTTAAGTCAACAAACATATCACTATATTAGATTTCAAAAGTATAATGAATGTTTGAAATGTATGTGATGTTAGAACTCATGCTTACATTAAAATCAATATGGGTTTGTTAGATMTAGATCCTATTTATGTGTAAGGTTGACARAGTATCTCAAATAAATGGATTGTATGGTTAAAATAACCTATCTATCTTAAGCGAAAGTTTAATGTATTTATATTGATTGAATAATAGAATAGGAATATTTTTTKTGTGTGTGTAATGATTATCTAAGTTGGTATGAGAGTTGGTACAACCATGGCTCTCTTCTCCAGGAAGGGTTCTAATCATGAAAATTYCACAATTTTAATCATTTGTATATAGGATAGTCGTAGGAGAGTGTTGAATTTCTAAATTTTCCATTTGTTTTGTGAGAGAGCCCAACTGTTTTTKTGACRCAATCACTGTCCCCTTGCGTGGAGAGAAGATCATGTACATAAACACTTGGGAGATCTGGAGATGAAATTGCAGGTCATGTGGGAAGAAATTACCTTTGCATTAAATAAGCATAGCGTTGTTTCTTTGCTTAGAGTCCTCTATGCTTCTCAATATTTCATGGTGCTCTGAGATGATGATGTTTCTCTGTGATCTCTCATCTCTGAGATTCTTCAAAATCTCAAAAACGCATAAGGTTTATCAACAGAATCTATAGCAACACTTGCAAAAGGTGGAAGAAGGGATACATGTATTTTAGTGAACAAATGCAAACATTATTGTTATTTCTTAGCATGATGTTTTCAATAAGGTGAACTCTGGCATGTGTGGAAAAGGTGCAGTGCGTGGACATGGAATCTTAGCTCATGGTTTTAATTGATTTTTTTATTTTTATAGTAAGTCTTTGAAAGAAGAGGCACCTAGTAATTAGTGATAAATAAATTTATCTTTTAAATTATTTATCTTTGGATTTTTAAAACCAAATCAAGAATCGATCATAGAACATAGTAACATAATTTAAGTTGGTGATTCATATGTATTTCGGTGCCATAAGAACATATCAATGATTTGATTATGTCTACAGTGTCTTATAAGTTGGTGTTTCTTGTTGTCCTTAGGTTCTCCAAGAACAATGATTACAGGTTATCTTTGTGTATGTGAAAAATGTCAAGTTATGATTGATTGTTGGACACATTTAGTATCTAGACTATAATAATTGTTGCAAAGTTTATTAGTTCAAATTATTATCCTTAAATGTTTATAGGGAAGAGGAATGTGATAAAAACTTGTTGAATGGTTATTTTTTCTTTGAGATGGGGCAACTCAATGTTTGGATATAACAACAAACACCTAACACTTGTACTTATGGGGAATATGTTTTTTTATTTTTTTGCAATGTGGCCTGTCAATCTCATATGACCCAATGTTTTTTGACCTCTAATTTAGTTGTATGAATTACTTTCAATATCACATGACCCAATTTTTTTGACCTCTAATTGAGTTGTATGAATTGCAACAATGAATTTCAATTCCATCCTAATCCATTGGTTTTCAAGAGATTCCCTTTATATATCACCACCTGTCCATCAAGTCCCCCCACCATATATCCATTAATGAAAGATTAATCAGTTGAAACTTCCTTTTGATTGGTACTAGAAGCATGATTAACATCTACATACAAATGAATAAGAAACATGTGGAACTAGTTAAAGGGTTCTTCTATTGGTTACTCATGGACCATCCAAAAAATCATACCTTTACGTTTTGGACAATATAACCACTCACATTCACTTTGGAGTGCCCTTTCCTTGCATGTGTTTCCTCCTAAGAGGTCACAAATACATGCGTAGTTGAACTACACTACATTCATTACTTTGGCCTTCTATTTGTTGTAGTTGTCATTCAATGTTGATATCATTTGTGAAGAATATCAAAGTTGAATTGTTCAATCCATATTTTGATCAACTCGAATTCCTTTGATCTTTGTTCTTTAAGACATTCTGCGTCATCTGGAGAAGAAGTGCCTACGTCTTCACAATGAGTTCCTACAATTCATAATGTATCCACTGGATACACTTCATAATGTATCCAGCATGTATAGTTCATATATTAAAATCAAATGAAGTGTCAATCATAGAACATAGTAACATAATTTAAGTTGGTGGTTCTTATGTACTTCGGTGCCATAAGAACATATCAATGATTTGATTATGTCTATAGTGTCTTATAAGTTGGTGTTTCTTGTTGTCCTTAGGTGTTCCAAGAACAATGATTACAGGTTATCTTTGTGTGTTTGTGTATGTCAAAAATGTCAACTTATGATTGATTGTTGGATACATTTAGTATCTAGACTACTTTCCTAGATAACCAATGAATACAACTGTAACCATGTAGTTCGACAGATGGAAGTATGTCAATAGAATGATTCAGTGTTTAGACTATTCTTCGGGGTATGTCATGAATCATTGGTCCTACAAATACGTCATTGATGGCCAGAAGAAACTGTATCTTAAATGGATCACGTGGTAACGACAACCATTTAGTTTGATAGATGGAAGTATGTCAATAGAATGATTCAATATCTAGACTATTCTTCGAGGTATGTCATGAATCATCGGTCCTACAAATACATCAATAATGGTCAGAAGCAATTGTATCTTAAATGGATCAAGTGGTAGCTCTAATTTGATGGTTGAGAAAGAGCGTAGTCTGTGATATTTCACAGTGGGTAGAAATGCTAATGAAAACCAGATGCCAAAGATCAAAGTTCGAAATTTTTTTGTTTGTTTTTAAAATGTGTTTATTATTGTTCTTTGTGATGTAAGCATTAATGGAGGGTGTTAAAATTAATGCTTACATTAGACTTTGTTGGATCTAGATCCTATTTATGTGTAAGGTTGATATATTGTATAGTTAAGATAGCCTATGTATTTTAAGTCAAAATTTAGTTTATTTATATTATTTTTTGTGTGTGCAATGATTATCTAAATTGTGAAACAAGAGATATGTTATTTAATAGCTACTATTTACCCTTAAAAAACAAGCCACAAAAATCACATAAATTGTATGTATAATAATTGTTATTATTATTAATACAAAGGAAAATTTAAATCACTTTCAAAGTATAATCACACTGAACTCAACTCATTGGTGTGAACATTGTGTATGTGAAAAATGTTAAGTTTTGATTGATTGTTGGATACATTTAGTATCTAAACTACTTTCCTAGATAACCGATGAATACAACTGCAACCATGTAGTTCAACAGATGAAAGTATGTCAATAGAATGATTCAGTGTCTAGACTATTTTTCGAGATATGTCATGAATCATCGATCCTACAAATATTTCAATGATGGTCAGATGCAATTGTATCTTAAATGGATCAAGTGGTAGCTCGAAGTTGATGCTTGAGAAAAAGCGTAGTCTATAAAATTTTAGAGCGGGTAGAAATGATAATGAAAACTAGATCAAGATCAAAGTTCTATTTTTTTTTTTGTAAAATGTGTTTATTATTGTTCTTTATGATGTAAGCATTAATGGAGTGCATTAAACATTAGAGTTTGTTATATCTAGACACTATTTATGTGTAAGGTTGATAGATTGTATAGTTAATATGGCGTATGTATCTTAACTCAAAATTTAATATATTTATATTATGTTTTGTGTGTGCAATGATTATCTAAATTGCGAAACAAGAGATATGTTATTTAATAGCTAATTTTTACTGTTAAAAAACAAAATCACAAAAACCTCATAAATTATATGTATAATAATTGTTATTATTATTATTACAAAGGAAAACTTAAATCACTTTCAAAGCATAACCACACCTAAATTATTGGTGTGAACATGATTTGGCAAACCACACCTAAATTATTGGTGTGAACATGATTTGACCTAATAGTTAAGACATGTGTTTCCTCCTAAAAAATCACAAATACATGTTTAACTAAACTGCACTACACTCATTACTTTGACTTTCTTTTAGCTTTGTTTTAATGATGATATCATTTCCAAAGAAATTTTATTTTTGTCGTTCAATGATATATCATTTGTGAATAAAATCAGAGTTGTATTGTTCAATCCAGCTTTTGATCAACTCGATTTCCTTTGATCTCTGTTCTTTAAGCCATTCTGCATCATCTGGAGAAGAAGTGCCTACGTCTTCGCAATGGGTTCTTACAATTCATAATGTATCCATCGGATACACTTCATTATCAGTTCAGTCTGGATTTGGGACATGAATATTCAGTATTTTAAGAAATAATTTTTCCACTTACCCTCTTCGGTAACGAGTGCGACGATACTTTCATATATATTCTCCAGCACACTGCAATTCATCTAATAAAAAGTGAAAACCATTAGAGAAATTGATAAACTGATAATAGAAGCGCTAAAAGTATCTAATGACTAATGTCTTGTGAATTACCCCCCACTGCTCCATGGATCCTGCAAACCATTTGAGAAAATGATGTTGCTCCCAAAACGTTTCAGCACCTTTCTTATGTCATGTGTGGAAACAAATTATGATAAAACACATTTTAAAAACTTTGGTCAAATCTTTACACATACATATTGATTTGTTAGTCTAGAACTTACAGGGCGGCCATATTCAGTTGTCACCCACTTGGGCCTGGGAAGTACTTCATATTTCCTTGAGCAATTTTCGGCATACGAGTTTATATCAAATAATTTGAGGGGAAACATTGGTTCTGGGCCATCGGAAACACCATTTCAGTGCACGTCTACAAAACAAAAGGATTATCTCCTCAGTTCATATTAAATTTATTAATCTTGGAAAGTTCCCTTCATTAGTTGCAAAGAAGTACTGGTGCGAGCAGTAACTCTGCAAACTTATTCCCAGGAAAGTTATATATATATATATATATATATATTATGTGGATGCAAAATCGATCTGATCAGTGTGGAGCAGACGAAACTCATTTATTCAAATCTTTTTTACTGATTTATATTTCTTCTCGAGTATCATCTTAGTTGCAAGTATTGAATATCTTGGATAATTTTTTGAGGCCTCCGGGATGAGAAGCAACTCTGTCCATTTCGCCCCATGAATTTTTTATTGTACTATAACATCTTTCGCTCACAGACACCAGCTAGAAGTTATGTTGCACATGGACTCCACCAGGTTTTGCGGCTCTCTATGCTTCATGCAGAACAAACAGATGGATTCCTTTTACTTATACATTGTTTAGTCTAACTTTTTCCCCTTTCATGTGGGATAAATAATAATGCCCATCGTGGATCAATGGTTGGGAATCCATGCGGGGTTAAATCAATGGTTACTAAGCATCAATATTCTATGGGTCATAACTTCCAACAAAATTATCTAAATCGAGCAAGTGACGAATAGTTGAAAATCCAATTCCATGGAGATTAATTTAAACATTGTTTCCATGGCTAGAATAACAACGTTAAACCACAAAAATTCTCGTCCTCATGAAGAAAAATAATTATTTTTCCCCAAACAAAAATATGATTCAAACAACTTATATATGGTTATGTAGCAAGATCTTGCAGGTTAGTGTTGCAACATTAAACTTTGATACCATAATTTAATTTCCCCCAACTCAACTAGTGAACATTGCTTGTGGAAATATACACAAAACCCTAATTTCTTTACTGGCTACAATTTATACACATTTAAAACTAGACTTTTCTACCCATAATTAAATGCATATACAACACTCTAAATGATATTGAATGTAGTTAGTAACTCATTCACAACAAAAAATAAACCATTCATATCAATTAAACTCATGAAATAATTCAGAAACAGATAAACACTTATCCTTTAAAATACTTGTGCAACCAACTTCTTGGAAAGGATGTTCCACCTGTAAGTTTTAAACCCGTGAAGTAAAGAAATGCATATAGATTCTTAAGAAAAAAAATAAAAAATCAATGACTCATACACAGTACATAGAGATTTATACCGGAAACCCTTAACCGGGAGAAAACCTTTCAACGCTTCATTGTATTAATTTCACCATTCACCATACAACATACACAATTTTTTTAGGTATTCTGTAGATACCAAAACCCTAATCCCTTAATCCGGGATTAATTTAGAAAACTGCTAAAAATAACAAAATTTGCTAATATAGCAAAAATACACACAAAAAAAAAATCGGGACGCTGTGTGTAATCAAGGGGGGCATACCTGGCCCCTCTTGGGACCCCCCTAGGAAGCAGCCAATGAGCACGACACAAATAACACTACTAGGGAGGGATTTTCACATGTTGTTGTCGAATCTGACGTGCCCACACACACATGCAAAGAATATAACACATACCCAACATTCTCCCACTTGTTGTTTTCTTTGCATCCAGGGGTCCACAGGATTATATAGTCAACAATCCAAGGAAGAAATGTCGATTGTTACTCTACATCGTGAGAACTTTTCTATGCTTACAGACTTTGTTAATGAATCTGCAACATTCTTCAAAGTGTCAACCTTTTCCAGCAACACCTTTGTTTCTTCAACCATGTCTCTCACAAAGTGATATTGAATATCAATATTCTTTGTCTTCGAATGATAAGATGGATTATTTGCTCGGAAAATTTCACTCTGACTGTCACAATCTAATCTCACTGCTTGTTGTACCAACTCAATACCTAAACACAATCTCTGTAGCCATACTTCTTCCTTGCTTGCATGAGTGGCTGCCATGTATTCATCTTCTGTAGTTGAGAGTGAAACTATAGCCTGTCTTTTGCTCATCCAATTTATTGCTCCTCCAAATAGGTTAAACACATACCCACTTGTAGATCTTCTGTGATCCAGATCTCTAGCCTAGTTTGCATTAACAAAGCCATGTATGTCCACCACTCTGTACAATCCTGGTCTTCCTTGGTAGCACAATCCATAATTGGTAGTGCCACGCAGATACTTGAAGAACCTCTTTACTATTGTCCAATGCTCCTTTCCTGGTTTTGACATATACCTGCTCAAAACTCCCACTGCATGTGCAATGTCGTTCTAGTACATACCATTCCATACATCAAATTGCCAACTGCACTGGCATATGGAACATGAGAAATGTCCTCTTCTTCTTCCTATGTCTTGGGACACTGATCTGCAGATAACTTTACACCTATAGGAATAGGAACCATGACTGGTTTACTTCCATGCATATTAAACCTTTGCAATATTGTCTCAACATATTTTCTCTGATTCAACCAGAGTTTCATGTTTTCATGATCTCTTTTAATCTCCATTCCAAGAATGAAGTTAGCAGCACCGAGATCCTTCATGTCAAATTTGGAGGATATATGTGATTTCACCTCTTTGATAACATCCATGTTATTTCCTACCAACAACATGTCATCAACATACAACACTACATAAATGAAGTCATTACCAACCTACTTGGAATATACACAGTGATTAGCCCTACTTCTCACAAATCCCAATCCAAGGATGTATGTGTCAAAGTTTTGGTACCACATCCTAGGTGATTGCTTCAAACCATATAGCGACTTATTTAGCTTACAAACCAACACTTTCTTTCCCTTCACTACAAAGCCTTCTGGTTGCTTCATGTAGATTTCTTCTTACAGATCCCCATGTAGGAGTGTTGTTTTCACATCCATCTGTTCCACTTCAAGATCAAAAGTAGAAGCAATAGATAAAATAAATCTAATAGATGTTAACTTGGCAACAGGAGAACAAATCTCACCAAAGTCAATTCCCTCTACTTGGGAATAACCTTTTGCTTCTAACCAAGCTTTGTATTTCTCCACCTTTCCTTATGCATTAAACTTCTTCTTAAACAACCATTCGCTACCAACATATTTTCTTCCAGTTGGAAACTCAACTATATCCCATGCCTCATTCTTATCCAAGGCATCCATTGAATCTTAAACCATGGCCTTCTTCCATAGTTTACTATCCTCTGAATTCACTGCTTCCCTGACAGTTTTGGGATCATCATCAGTAATAGATAGAGAAAAATTGGAACGAAAATTAGGTGGACTATACCTTTTTGGTTGCCTTGTTTCTCTCATTGATCTCCTCAGTATTGGGGTATGAGGTTCTTCTTCTTCTTCTTCTTCAGATGATTCATATTTTGTATCATCCAACTCAAGCACTATTTTCTCAGATTCTTATTTCCCTAGTAGGAATTCTTGTTTGGAAACATCTTTTACCTCTTTGAAAACAACATCTTGACTGTAAACAGTCTTCTTAGTTTCTCGGTTCCAAAGCTTATAACCTTTCACACCATCTTTATAACAAATAAAGATACACTTTTTAACTATTTTATCCATCTTAATCCTATTTTCCTTTGGAACATGTACATAATAATCACAACCAAACACTCTAAGATGTTCAAGAGAGGGTTTATTTCCAGTCCATACCTCGTGTGGAGTTTTATCATCCAGCGATGATGAGGGTGATCGATTGACCAGGCAACATGTTGTACCCACTGCCTCTACCCATAATTCTTGTCCTACCTCGGCACCACTAAGCATGGTCCTTGATTTTTCCATCAATTTCATGTTCATCTTTTCCGCAACTCCATTTTGCTGAGGTGTGTATGGAGTAGTATTCTTCCTTGCTATACCACACTTCTTACAAAATTCTTCGAATTCATTTCCACAAAATTCTCCACCATTATCTGTCTTCAATACCTTTATTTTATTTTCTATCTGATTTTCTACCAGAGCCTTAAACTCTTTAAATTTATCAAATACCTAAGATTTATTTCTAAGAAAACAAATCCATGTGTTCCTTGAGAAATCATCTATAAATGAAACATAATACACAGATTTACCTAGGGATGGAATAGGAAAAGGTCCAAACACATCACTGTGTATCAACTCTAAGATCCCCTTTGCTCTTGTAGCACTAGATAGGAATCTTACTCGAGTCTATTTTCCATATATACAATGTTCACAGAAATCAAAATCCAGAGTGCAATATCCATTCAAGAAGGCTGATTTGACATCCATTTGATAATCTTTCCAATTATTTTGAGCTGCAATAGCTAGTACAATCCTAATTGTGTCAAGTCTTGCTACGGGTGAAAATGTTTCATTGTAGTCAACTCCATATTATTGTGAAAATCCTTTAGCTACTAATCTTTCCTTATATTTGTCAACTTCTCCATTTTCCTTATATTTAGTTTATACACCCATTTCACACCTATGCATTCTTTCTCCTTAGGTAAATAAACTAGATCACTTGTATCATTTTTTTTAATAGATTCCATTTCTTCATTCATTTCATTAATCCAATGTTCTTCCTTAATTGCATCTTCAAATTATATAGGATCTTGAGTAAATAGGGAAAAATTGGATTGCAAATCTATCATATTTCCGTGATCATATATTTCTTCCAAGCTTATAGTATTTTTGCCTCTTAATCTTGATCTTAATGATTCAAGTGTAGGATTTGAGTCATAACTTACTTGTGGAATTGATGTTTCTCCTTGATCACCTTGAATTTGTGAGTTTTCTTCTTATGGAATTCTTGATGGTATTCCTCCTTGCTCATTTCACTGTTCTCCTTGACCTTTTTCTCCTTGTTCTTCATATAATATTCTTGTACCTGTAATTGTCTTGTGTATATTACTATCCCATGATTCTTCCTCTTTGAACACAACATCTCTACTTACAATGACTTTCTTGGTTATAGGATTAAACAACTTATATGCCTTAGATTGTTCATCATAACCAATGAAAATGCATTTTTCACTTTTATCATCCAATTTAATCCTTATTTGTTTAGGAACATGTGCATATGCAATGCAACCAAACAATTTAAAATGAGAAACACTATAATGATTATCACTCCATGCTTGTTGAGGAATCATGTCCTTCACAATATTTGTTAGGTTCCTATTCAATATATAAACTGCACAAGCTACTGCTTCAGCCCAATATTCATTAGAAATATTCTTTCCTTTCAACATGCTTCTTTCCATCTCCATTATTGTACGATTCTTATGTTCTACAACACCATTTTGTTGAGGTGTATAGCTTGTAGTGAACTGCTTCTTTTCTCCCTGATACCTATAGTACTCCAAAAACTCATTTGACTTGTATTCTCCTCCTCTATCTGATCTTAATATCTTAATCAATATACCACTATGTTTGTCAACCAATGCCTTGAACTCGTTAAACTTGTCAAATGTTTCAGATTTGTGTTTAAGGAAATAAACCCATGTTTTTCTACTATAATCATCAATGAATGTTAGAAAATATATGCTCCGCCCTAATGATGGTATTTGCATTGGACCACATAAATCTGTATGCACAATTTCTAAAGGTGCCTAAGCTCTATATGTCATTTCATTTTGAAATCTTTTCCTATGTTGCTTTCCCAAAATGCAACTTTCACATGAACTTATAGGTGCTTGAATAGGTGGTAAACCTCTTACCATTTAATTTATTTGCAACAAACACAATCCCTTAAAGTCTAGATGGACATACCATAAGTTCCATATCCATGCTGGATCCTGACTTGATGCCTTAAAACTTGCTCCAATCTTCTCCATCATTTCACTTTTCATGTCAAGCGGGAAAATCTTGTTGTCTTTCATTTTAATCTTTGCAATCGCCATTTTACTGGGAGGAATATCAAATATAGTGCATACGTTATTCTCAAAAGAAAAACTATAACCCTTTTGAGCATGTTGTCCCACACTTATGATATTATGCTTCAAACCAGGCACAAAATAAATATCAAGAATAGTTTTCTTTCCACTATTTGTTATTACATTGATTGCACCTTTTTCCTGTGACTTCTACAATATTATGATTACCCAATTTAATTTATGCTTTAAATGATGCATCCAAATCCTCAAACAACCCTTTATTTCTAATCATATGGTTACTACAACCATTATCAAGAAACGAAATGTTACTTTCATTTTCTTGAGCTACATCACATGCAATAAACAATGTCGCAGAATTACTCACAGAGAAATGTGCATTCTTCTTTCTCATATTTGCTTGTCTCTTTTGGATTTCATTTGAAAAGTGACCATACTTCTTACAGTAATAACATTGAATCTTTGATTTTTCATACCTTTGTGATGCCTGATTGTGATTTCTTTCCCTTGAGCCGAAACTTTTCTTTCTCCTTCCTCCTGGGTCTTGATTCTTTCTTTCTTCTCTTTCAAAATTATTTCTTCCACTAAATCCTAGATTTCCTCTTCCTCTGCCTTTCACAAATGTCATTTTTGTTTTGAATGCATGATCCAATGAGGTATTGTCATTCCTGTTCAACCCATCTTCATAATTTTTCAAGGAGCCAACCAACTCATCCACAGAATATGTAGTCAAATCTTTAGATTCTTCAATTACCACAACTATTGCATCAAATTTTCTAGGCAAACTTCTTAAAACCTTATCTACAACCTTCTGATCTGCTAGCTCATCACCATTTT
>JZKD02S1727551.1:24108-44304 GCA_000966675.3 Picea glauca
TGTTGATACTGTTTTACTGTTGTTATGTGTTTTGTGGAGGTATGATGTTCATGGTGAAGGAATGAATTTATGGAGAATTGAATAAGTTCCAAGTGTTTTCTCTTCTCTAAGTTATGCAAGGAGTGCATACCGAACGCAAGGAGTGTGTGTGAGGGAGTCTTTTTCGACTCAAAGCTCATAAGAGATAGCGTGAAACTTTTGTATGCATAGTGTGCATATTAAGCGCAAGGAGTGCGCATGCGTAGTATTTGACTTGGAGAAATAACTCGGGTTTTTCTCATAAGAAAGTGCAGAGGTTAGTTGCAAGGAGTGCACAGGACCAGAAATCAACTAAGTGTCGAAGAAATCCTTTAGAAGAAGAATTTGTGGAAGTTGGACAAGATAAAGGGTTAAGATCTATCCAATAAGACCCAAAGTAAATCTAGACCGTCAGATCCAGAGGGACGCGTGGCGACAGATCACGAACTTCAGATAATAATACTTTGGGAAGTTGAGAATTGAAATCTCCGAACCCCGAAGGTCCGAACTAAATTATAACCGTTGATTTGAGGAGGACAAATGTCAACAAATCTTTTATTTCGGGAGATAGACATTGTGGAGAAAGTATGAGTTGATATTTGAAACTCCCGAAGCCCGAATCACGGAATAAATCACAGCTTTTGATTTAGAAGGGTTAGTTTTGATCCGTAGATTGGGAAAGGATAGATCTGAATCGTCAGGTTCAGAAGCGTCGTCGAGATCTTGAGATCGATGACCACGAAGGATTATGGGGATGAAAAGTACTCAGATGTTTAAAATTTGATAGCGGGCCGTAATTGAAACCACAGTATTGCAAAAAAGGCGTGTGGCGATTGGTAGTGAATTGCGGAGAGAAAAGTGGGTTGATCCCAAACCACTTTTGACCGTGCCCGAAATTGTGTGTGGACATAGCCCGAGGTCACATGCGGGAAGGAGTTAATAGAGGAGGATCTAGCGCCTGAGTCGTGGTCATTCAGTAGTGAGAAGAAGAGATCGCAAGTTTTATAGAACTTGCATCGAGAGACATAAAAGACCTATGTTTATTTACAAGCGAGACCATTAAGTTTTTAGAGAGCTAATTCGGCTCCTTGTATTGAAAATCCTTGACTGGGAGGTCACACAACCCCAAGGAGAAAGTGGGGTTTGCACTAGGATCCCTTCCATAATAGGATCCATTGTATGGTGTTTCCCTACCCTAAGGGTTTGATAATAATAAAGTGTGGTTCTTCTATATTGTTCCATATATCTTGTGTGGTGATTGCATTCAGATATATTTGGCACTATTGTGGTATTTTGTATTAAGATATTTGGTACTTAACAAGTTTATTGTAGGTAGCTTATGGACCCATGGCATTGAAGGAAAGAGAAGTTCATACACAGGATAAATAAAATGCACTTACGGGTTCAATAGAAACTGGAGAAGTCTTAGGAGAAATACAATGCCAAATATGAAGAGCATAGTATTGAGAGGACCTTCCAAGTAGGAGATAGGGTTTGGTTACACGTTAATAAGGAAAAGATACAAGGACCAAATAAGAAAATAAAATCCATGAGACATGAACCTTCCAAAATATTGGAGAAGGTAGGAAACAATGTTTACAGGCTTAATCTTCCACCTTGTATGCACATTTACCCAATAGTAAATTTATAGAAACTAAAACCCTAAGAGGTATCCATTCTCCATGAGGATGAAGAGTTCCTAGATGTACCTTCCATTGTAGACTTGGTACTAGATGCACATGAAAAAATATCAAAGGACACAATTTTGAAAAACAAGATTAGAATGACCAGAATGGCTCAATAAGAACATTGACATGTGGTATTGAAGGGTTCGCTACCAACCATGATCAAATGGTACTCCAATGAGAATGTAAAAGAATTGTTTCATCATCTCCTTCAAAAAAACGATTTTGGAGTCCAAAAGCCTCCTAAAATGGGGAGGGATGATAAAAAATGGATCTTCATAAGTAATATATAAATATATTGCTCTATCGATTGTGTATATTAGAATTTTTGACATCTCAATGATGGTGTTGATTTTGTCTAATCTAGGCCATCAAATTTTGACACATTTTTATACCCCTAAATGACATTTTTTGAGATCTCTAATTTTTTTTAACATTGTGTTATTCTTGAAAAAAACTATTTTTCTCATCAATATCTTTCCAATGCACTATTATGCACATAGAACAAAGTTCATATGTGAAAGTTATGGATCTCGCAAGGTAATATTCCAAATCATCCCCATATGTTTGATTGAAAACCCTTTCAATGCACCATAGTTTGAATATGTGGAGTTAGTAACATTCAGGAGCCCACAAGAGACTTCTAGAAGCATCATGGAGGTTTAAGAGGGTTTCAAAACTCTAAATCTAACCCTAATTCTAGCTACCAAAACCTAGTAGGAGGGAAAATGGTTCACTTTTTCATTAGTTGTCAATTGTACCATGGTATGAAGAGTGTGTAAGAGACACTAATAGAGGAGAGATATACACACATTGGATAGGACTAGAGAAGACCATAGTTTCTCATAGCTTCGTAGTAATCTTGGAGATATTTGTAATCTTTATTTTAATGTTTATATTATAAGAATATAGAAGGCATCGTTCTTCATTGAAGTATACAAGGTGGTTTACAAATAATTTAAGATAGAATGAATCGACTATTGGAGCATACAAGGTGGTTTAAAATTATTGAAGATAGAAGGCATTGTTCTTCATTGAAGTATACAAGGTGGTTTACAAATAATTTAAGATAGAATGAACCGACTATTGGAGCATACAAGGTGGCTTAAAATCATTGAAGATAGAAGGCACCAACAATAGTTGGAGTATACAAGGTGGTTTACAAATCAATAGAATAGTTCTCATGTTCGCTACTTGGTTTCAAGGTGGAATTTAAGAGGTCAAACATACTATCAATTTACGTGTACTAAGCCTCCATGACTTGTCGGAGTCATCATAACTCTACTACCACAAGAGTAAGAGCTTACTCCAAGTTGTGGGATGTCTGGGATGTCGCTTGACTATGGATAGTCTCCATCACAGAGGGAAAAAAATCTCGATTGTGCCATTGTGTCATGAAAGCTTGTTGGAAGATGTTGTGCTAGCTATGTTTATTTATACGGTCATGGAGTGTGAAGCAGGAGGGATTTACTACTAGTTGAGTGATGGGTTCCCTTTGCACTGAAGCAATAATGTCCAGTTGTTTGGTTAATTTACAAGATTGGTGTTAAATTAATCTTGTTTTGGTCAAGAGTAATTAGGTTAAGCTTAATTAAGTCAATAATGGGTTTATGATAGATAGTTTATGGGCCCATGGTATTCACCCATAGTGTTTGATGTAATGAAGCATATTTAAGGACTTGGTACACTCCATTTTAAGAGGCCTGCAAGGGTTGGCTTGGTCGGATTGGCTAAGGAGAATAAAATATGTCTTTTAAGGTTGGTTTTCGTAGTAAAGGGTTTCTAGGGTAAAAATGTTGGGTATATGTTATATTCTTTCAAAATTTGATCCCATGTACTATACACTGATATGGGAGCAAGGGGGGGGGGGGGGGGTAGGGCCGTAGCCCCCAATTTTATTTTTTTGCGTTCGCTTTTGGCGGTTTTTTGACACATGGTTTTCACCGATGGTTTTCTAATTCCTGATAAGGAATTAGGTTGTTGACAAATCCGAGCCAATGCATTAGAGGTTTGGATGCTGCGGGATTCTATGTATAAAAATTGTATTGTAAACAATGAAGAAGATGAATAAAATATTAGAGGTTTGGCTCTAAACAGGTTGATGGTTTTCCCGGTTTAGGTTTCTAGGGTAAAATCTTTGTGTAATGTGTGTGTGTGCCATTGTATCTTTTATGTTTTTATTAAGAATCTTTTTGCAGTAATTTATTGTACAAGGTTAAAATCTACATTTGGTATTAGACCCGTTATTGGCTTCAAGGGGATGCCTTTGTGGATAAGGGTTTGGCTTAGGCCTATGCTAAACCTTATTACAGTGGGAGATCTACAACATCGATTCTTCAAGTGAAAAGAAATGACGAGTAGTTCGAAAATAGAGATCGAGAAATTTAATGGGAAAAGTTTTGAGTTGTGGAAGCTCAATATGGAATATTTGTTGGTGGACAAAGATTAGTGGATCAATGTGGATCGACGTACTGTACCTGCAGNTGGGGAGGGATGATAAAAAATGGATCTTCATAAGTAATATATAAATATATTGCTCTATCGATTGTGGATATTAGAATTTTGGACATCTCAATGATGGTGTTGATTTTGTCTCATCCAGGCCATCAAATTTTGACACATTTTTATACCCCTAAATGACATTTTTTGAGATCTCTAATTTTTTTTTTAACATTGTGTTATTCTTGAAAAAAATTGTTTTTCTCATCAAGATCTTTCCGATGCACTATTATGCACATAGAACAAAGTTCATATGTAAAAGTTATGGATCTCGCA
This sequence comes from Picea glauca, assembly GCA_000966675.3. NCBI lineage: Eukaryota > Viridiplantae > Streptophyta > Pinopsida > Pinales > Pinaceae > Picea > Picea glauca. Next base: position 28,587 of record JZKD02S1727551.1, read on the forward strand.
AGGTAATATTCCAAATCATCCCCATATGTTTTATTGACAACCCTTTCAATGCACCATAGTTTGAATATGTGGAGTTAGTAACATTCAAGAGCCCACAAGAGACTTCTAGAAGCATCATGGAGGTTTAAGAGGGTTTCAAAACTCTAAATCTAACCCTAATTCTAGCTACCAAAACCTAGAAGGAGGGAAAATGGTTCACTTTTTCATTAGTTGTCAATTGTACCATGGTATGAAGAGTGTGTAAGAGACACTAATAGAGGAGAGATATATACACATTGGAGAGGACTAGAGAAGACCATAGTTTCTCATAGATTCGTAGTTAGCTTGGAGATATTTGTAATCTTTATTTTAATGTTTATATTATAAGAATATAGAAGGCATCGTTCTTCATTGAAGTATACAAGGTGGTTTACAAATAATTTAAGATAGAATGAATTGACTATTGGAGCATACAAGGTGGTTTAAAATCATTGAAGATAGAATGCATCGTTCTTCATTGAAGTATACAAGGTGGTTTACAAATAATTTAAGATAGAATGAACCGACTATTGGAGCATACAAGGTGGCTTAAAATCATTGAAGATAGAAGGCACCAACAATAGTTGGAGTATACAAGGTGGTTTACAAATCAATAGAATAGTTCTCATGTTCGCTACTTGGTTTCAAGGTGGAATTTAAGAGGTCAAACATACTATCAATTTACGTGTACTAAGCCTCCATGACTTGTCGGAGTCATCATAACTCTACTACCACAAGAGTAAGAGCTTACTCCAAGTTGTGGGATGTCTGGGATGTCGCTTGACTATGGATAGTCTCCATCACAGAGGGAAAAAAATCTCGATTGTGCCATTGTGTCATGAAAGCTTGTTGGAAGATGTTGTGCTAGCTATGTTTATTTATACGGTCATGGAGTGTGAAGCAGGAGGGATTTACTACTAGTTGAGTGATGGGTTCCCTTTGCACTGAAGCAATAATGTCCAGTTGTTTGGTTAATTTACAAGATTGGTGTTAAATTAATCTTGTTTTGGTCAAGAGTAATTAGGTTAAGCTTAATTAAGTCAATAATGGGTTTATGATAGATAGTTTATGGGCCCATGGTATTCACCCATAGTGTTTGATGTAATGAAGCATATTTAAGGACTTGGTACACTCCATTTTAAGAGGCCTGCAAGGGTTGGCTTGGTCGGATTGGCTAAGGAGAATAAAATATGTCTTTTAAGGTTGGTTTTCGTAGTAAAGGGTTTCTAGGGTAAAAATGTTGGGTATATGTTATATTCTTTCAAAATTTGATCCCATGTACTATACACTGATATGGGAGCAAGGGGGGGGGGGGGGGGTAGGGCCGTAGCCCCCAATTTTATTTTTTTGCGTTCGCTTTTGGCGGTTTTTTGACACATGGTTTTCACCGATGGTTTTCTAATTCCTGATAAGGAATTAGGTTGTTGACAAATCCGAGCCAATGCATTAGAGGTTTGGATGCTGCGGGATTCTATGTATAAAAATTGTATTGTAAACAATGAAGAAGATGAATAAAATATTAGAGGTTTGGCTCTAAACAGGTTGATGGTTTTCCCGGTTTAGGTTTCTAGGGTAAAATCTTTGTGTAATGTGTGTGTGTGCCATTGTATCTTTTATGTTTTTATTAAGAATCTTTTTGCAGTAATTTATTGTACAAGGTTAAAATCTACATTTGGTATTAGACCCGTTATTGGCTTCAAGGGGATGCCTTTGTGGATAAGGGTTTGGCTTAGGCCTATGCTAAACCTTATTACAGTGGGAGATCTACAACATCGATTCTTCAAGTGAAAAGAAATGACGAGTAGTTCGAAAATAGAGATCGAGAAATTTAATGGGAAAAGTTTTGAGTTGTGGAAGCTCAATATGGAATATTTGTTGGTGGACAAAGATTAGTGGATCAATGTGGATCGACGTACTGTACCTGCAGAAACGTCGACAAAAGACTAGAAAACTTTTGATCGAAAGGCAAAGAGCACAATCTGGTTGTGTCTCTTAGATTCAACATTATAGAATGTGTCAGGGGAAGCTATAGCCATGGTATCAGTCAAAGTCCCTAGCAAAAAAATAGTTCCTGTAGAAGAAGTTGTATAACCTGAGGATAAAAGATGGAGACTCAGTGACAGAGCATTTGAACGCCTTCAATACTGTGGTAAGTCAACTATTATTTGTTGATATTAATATTTTTGATGAAGATAAGTGTATCCATTTATTGTGCTCTTTACGAGACTCGTGGGATAATCTGGTTGTGGCCATATGTAGTAATACAACTACTTTAAGTTTCTACGATGTGGTCTCATCCTTGTTGTCGGAGGAGATGAGACGAAAAAACATAGAAGGATAGAGCACAAATGCCTTATTTGCAAGAGGACGCTCCCAAGAAAGAAATAGTTCTAAGTCATAAAGTGGGAGATCAAAATTTAAGGGAAGATCTAAATATCCTGGACAATTTGTAAAGGTATGCTAGAGATGTGGAAAATAAGGGCATTACAAGAAGCAATGTAGATCCAAAAGTGTTGAGGGAGGGAAGGGATCTGATGATGCTTCTTCTATAGAAGAAAAAACCTCTGCGAATGAAGTAGGGGATGTGTACTTGGATTCTTCAAGCACACATGCAGATCATGAAGCATGGCTGGTCGTCTCAGGTGAATCCTTTCATATGACTCTTCATAGGGAGTGGTTCTGCAAATATGAAAGGTATGATGGAGGTGATGTTTTTCTAGGTGATGACTTGACATCCAAAATCATAGGACGAGGAAAAGTCAAGTTGAAGCTCATGGATGGAAGGATTAGAACACTCCTTGGTGTTTTGCACATCCCAGGATTGGCCAAAAATTTGATTTATGTAAGCAAAATGGACGATGCAGGGGCAAAAACAATGTTTGAAAATGAAACCTACATGATGGTTCGAGGAGCAATGGTGTCGCTGAAGGGAGTTCAGATTGGAACTCTATATAAGTTGCAGTGAAGCACTATTAGTGATGGGTGCAATAGTTCCATTGTTCCTAAGATTGGAGTTGAAGAAGAAAAAACTCCCACAGTCTCTGGAGAAAAGACTATGTTGTGGCATCAAAGATTGGGACATATCAAGAGAAGGGGATTCATGTACTATATGGTAAAGGTATGGTTGAAGGTATGCAAAATTTCTCTCTGGATTTTGATTTATGTGAACATTGCTTATATGGAAGCAAAATCAGGTAAGAATCCCCTCTGATGCAATGAGAGTAGATGGAATTTTACAGTTGGTGCACAATGATCTGTTTGGACCTGTGTCGGTTCCATCACTAGGAAAATTTGTGTACTATGTCTCATTTATAGATGACTTCTCGAGGAATACACAAATTTATTTCCTCAAGAAGAAATATGAAGTTTTTGATAGGTTTAAAGAGTTTAAGGTTCTTGTGGAGAATCAAATAGAGAAAAGAATTAAGGTGTTGAGGATGGATAATGGTGGATAATTTTGTGGAAATGAATTTGAAGAATTCTGTAAGAAGTACGGTATAGCAAGGCAGAAGACTACTCCATATACACCTCAACAAAATGGAGTTGCATAAAGGATGAACATGACCCTGATGGAAAAATCAAGGTGGATGTTTAGTGGTGTCAGGTTAGAACAAGAATTTTGGGCAGAGGCAGTGGGTACTACATGTTACATGGTCAATCGATAACCCTCATCAACATTGGATGACAAGACTCCACACGAGGTATGGATTGGTAATAAATCCTCTCTGACACATCTCAAGGTATTTGGCTATGATGCCTATGTTTATGCTCCAAAGGAAAACAAGTGTAAGCTAGCTAAAAAGGCTGAAAAGTGTATCATTATTGGGTATACATATGGTATGAAAGGTTATAAGATTTGGAACCAAGAAACAAATAAGGTAGTGTATAGCCGAGATGTGGTATTGAGAGAAATCAAAGATGTTGTCAAACAGGAAGTCCTACCAAGGAAGGAAGAACTAGAGAAAATACAGTTTGAGTTGAAGGATAATGAATCCGACTCTACAGAAGAGCATGAACCAGAAGAAGAAGATCCTCATACTCCAATATTGAGGAGATCAGTTCGGGAAAGAAGGCAACCAAAAAGGTATACTCCAACCGATTTCCATTCAAATTTTGCTTTGTCTATTACTAATGATGATCCTAGAACTATTAGGGAGGTAGTGGATTCAGAGGATGGAAAACTATGGAAAAAGGTCATGTTTGAAGAAATGATAGCCTTAGTTAAGAATGAGGCTTTAGATCTTGTGGAGTTTACGAATGGAAGAAATCCCATTGGCATCAAATGGATGTTTAAAAAGAAGTTGAATGCAAAAGGAAAAGTGGAGAAATATAAAGCTCATTTAGTAGAAAAAGGTTATTCCTATGTAGAGGGAATTGACTATGGTGATATTTTTTCTCCTATTGCCAGGTTAACTTCTATTAGATTTCTTTTATATGTCGTCGTTGTGTTTGATTTTGAAGTAGAATAGATGGATGTGAAGACAACATTTCTACATGAGGATCTGGAAGAAGAAATCTACATGAAGCAATCAGAAGGCTTTGCTATGAAGGGAAAGAAGGAGCTGGTATGCAAGCTGAAAAAGTCCTTGCATGGGTTAAAACAATTACCAAGGATGTGGTATCAAAAAATTGATACTTATATGTTGGGATTTGGCTTCACAGGGAGCAAAATGGATCACTGTGTGTATTTCAAATTAATTGGTGATCATCTTATTTATTTGGTCTTGTATGTGGATGATATGTTGTTGATAGGAAAGAGCAAGGAGATTATCCAGGATATGAAAACTCAGCTGTCCTTGAAATTTGACATGAAGGATCTTGGTGCTGCAAATTTAATTTTGGGCATGGAAATTAAAAGAGATCAGGAAAACAAGAAACTCTAGTTAAATCATAGGAAATATGTTGAGACATTATTGCATAGGTTTAATATGGAGGAATGTAAACCGATCAAGGTTCCTATTCCTGTAGGTGTAAAGTTATATGGGGATCAATGTCCCAAGACACAAGAAGAGGTAGAGGACATGTCTTGTGCTCCATATGCGAGTGTGGTTGGCAGTTTAATGTATGCAATGGTTTGTATTAGACTAGACATTGCACATGCAATGGGAGTTTTGAGCATGTATATGTCAAAACTAGGGAAGGAGCATTGGACAACAGTAAAGAGTGTTTTCAAGTATTTTTGTGGCACCACCAGTTATGGATTGTGCTACCAAGGAAGACCAGGATTGTACAAAGTGTTGGACATACATGGCTTTGTGGATGCAGACTGGGATGGAGATCTTGATCGTAGAAGATCTACAAGCGGGTATGTGTTTAACTTGTTTGGAGGAGAAGTCAATTGGATGAGAAAAATACAGTCTGTAGTGGCACTCTCAAATATAGAAGTTGAATACATGGCAGTCAGTCATGTAAGAAAGGAAGAAGTATGGTTACACAGATTGTGTTAAGGTATTGGGTTGTATTGTGACAATTAGAGTGCAATCCTCCTGGCGAAGAGCCCGAATTATCATTCAAAGACAAAGAATATTGATGTTCAATATCACTTTGTAAGAGACATGGTTGAAGAAAAGAAGGTGTTGCTAATGAAGGTGGACACTTTGGAAAATGTTGCAGATTCATTAACAAAATATGTGAGCACTGGGAAGTTTTCTTATTGTAGAGGATCTATGGGTATTTCTACCCTGAATTGTTGACTATGTAATCCTGCAACCCCCTGTATGCGAAGAAAACAACAAGTGAGAGAATGTTGGGTATGTGTTATATTCTTTGCAATATTGGTCCCATGTACTATACACTGATATGGGAGCCTTGGGGGGTAGGTATCGCCCCCAAATTTATTTATTTTGGCAATTTTTTGCATCCATTTTTGGCGTTGTTTCGACACATGGTTTTTGTCAATGGTTTTCTAATTCTGGTTAAGGAAATAGGGTTGTTGACTAATCCAGGTAAATGGATTAGGGGTTTGGATGCTGTGTGATCCCATATTTATATTGTATTGTAAACAATGAAGACATGATGAATAGAAGATTAGAGGCGTGGATATAAACATGTTACTGGTTTTCTCTGTTTGGGTTTTTGGGGTAAAAATCTCTGTGTAATGTGTGTGTGCCATTGTATCTTTTTTGTTTTTTTTAAGAATCTGTTTGCAGTAATTAATTGTACAAGGTTAAAATCTGCACTTTTATTGGCTAAAAATGCTTTGATATTGAGTGGTTTGTGATAGAATGTGACACTTGTCATTACAATAAAGAAATAATTGTTACTTAACCTTGTCATTCTCTATCATAATTCTATTCCCAATTGAAAGTGGCAAGAGGTATCAATGGAATTCATTAGTATCTTACATCTCTCTAAAGGTAAGAACGTTATCTTTGTGGTAGGCAATTGTTTAAAGAAGCATGCTCATTTCATTCCCTTGATACCAAGTCTACAACTTCTAGTGTTGTTGACCTATTCTTGATCATGCCTATAAGCTCCATGGAGCCCCCCATCACATCATCAATGATATAGATCTCATGTTTTCTTTTGGTAAGAACTCTTCAAATTAGTAGAGGCCACCATTAATGAATAATACATACCACCCTCAAGCAGATGGTAAAATAGAGATGCTTAATAAGTGTTTGGATGGATATCTTTAGATGTATAGGGTTTCATAAAGTGGTTGCATATTGCATAATACTGATATAATACTACCCTATCATTCTTCCATCAAAATGACCCTCTTCACAACATTATATCACTATGACCCCATCACGAGGGATATCTTTGGATGTATAGGGTTTCATAAAGTGGTTTCATATTGCGTAATACTGATATAATACTACCCATCATTCTTCCACCAAAATGACCCTCTTCACAACATTATATCACTATGACCCCATCACCCAAGGTTTGGGTCATTCAAAATGTTAGACTCCATGTTGTAGCTAACACTTGTTTGTTAATGAATCACCATACACGATATTTTTAAGTAACATGATCTATTTTATATCAACAAAGATATATTTTTATTTCATAAACAATGATATTTTTAAATTTATAGAAACTTTAAAATTTAAACATTTAAATACAACTAAAAAGATTTTGGTGACTTTGAAATTTTACATTGTGTATCATCACATAAAATATTACAGCCATTATATATCATATTGACAACTGTTATAGATTTAAATTAAATAAATTTAATTAATAAATGAATCAACAATAACTTATAAACCATTTAACTGCAAAGTAAATAAACAAAAGATTATGACATTTTCATCATGTGAAATGGAGTATTATATACAACTAGTACAACTAACTTCTAAAACAATGTGGTTTTACAATATTTATTCATTTATAAGTAAAGTAAAATAATCTAATTTAATTTTACTTTATTATAATAATCAAAGTATTGTGTAATTAGTNGTTCTTCATTGAAGTATACAAGGTGGTTTACAAATAATTTAAGATAGAATGAACCGACTATTGGAGCATACAAGGTGGCTTAAAATCATTGAAGATAGAAGGCACCAACAATAGTTGGAGTATACAAGGTGGTTTACAAATCAATAGAATAGTTCTCATGTTCGCTACTTGGTTTCAAGGTGGAATTTAAGAGGTCAAACATACTATCAATTTACGTGTACTAAGCCTCCATGACTTGTCGGAGTCATCATAACTCTACTACCACAAGAGTAAGAGCTTACTCCAAGTTGTGGGATGTCTGGGATGTCGCTTGACTATGGATAGTCTCCATCACAGAGGGAAAAAAATCTCGATTGTGCCATTGTGTCATGAAAGCTTGTTGGAAGATGTTGTGCTAGCTATGTTTATTTATACGGTCATGGAGTGTGAAGCAGGAGGGATTTACTACTAGTTGAGTGATGGGTTCCCTTTGCACTGAAGCAATAATGTCCAGTTGTTTGGTTAATTTACAAGATTGGTGTTAAATTAATCTTGTTTTGGTCAAGAGTAATTAGGTTAAGCTTAATTAAGTCAATAATGGGTTTATGATAGATAGTTTATGGGCCCATGGTATTCACCCATAGTGTTTGATGTAATGAAGCATATTTAAGGACTTGGTACACTCCATTTTAAGAGGCCTGCAAGGGTTGGCTTGGTCGGATTGGCTAAGGAGAATAAAATATGTCTTTTAAGGTTGGTTTTCGTAGTAAAGGGTTTCTAGGGTAAAAATGTTGGGTATATGTTATATTCTTTCAAAATTTGATCCCATGTACTATACACTGATATGGGAGCAAGGGGGGGGGGGGGGGGTAGGGCCGTAGCCCCCAATTTTATTTTTTTGCGTTCGCTTTTGGCGGTTTTTTGACACATGGTTTTCACCGATGGTTTTCTAATTCCTGATAAGGAATTAGGTTGTTGACAAATCCGAGCCAATGCATTAGAGGTTTGGATGCTGCGGGATTCTATGTATAAAAATTGTATTGTAAACAATGAAGAAGATGAATAAAATATTAGAGGTTTGGCTCTAAACAGGTTGATGGTTTTCCCGGTTTAGGTTTCTAGGGTAAAATCTTTGTGTAATGTGTGTGTGTGCCATTGTATCTTTTATGTTTTTATTAAGAATCTTTTTGCAGTAATTTATTGTACAAGGTTAAAATCTACATTTGGTATTAGACCCGTTATTGGCTTCAAGGGGATGCCTTTGTGGATAAGGGTTTGGCTTAGGCCTATGCTAAACCTTATTACAGTGGGAGATCTACAACATCGATTCTTCAAGTGAAAAGAAATGACGAGTAGTTCGAAAATAGAGATCGAGAAATTTAATGGGAAAAGTTTTGAGTTGTGGAAGCTCAATATGGAATATTTGTTGGTGGACAAAGATTAGTGGATCAATGTGGATCGACGTACTGTACCTGCAGGAACGTCGACAAAAGACTAGAAAACTTTTGATCGAAAGGCAAAGAGCACAATCTGGTTGTGTCTCTTAGATTCAACATTATAGAATGTGTCAAGGGAAGCTATAGCCATGGTATCAGTCAAAGTCCCTAGTAAAAAAATAGTTCCTGTAGAAGAAGTTGTATAACCTGAGGATAAAAGATGGAGACTCAGTGACAGAGCATTTGAACGCCTTCAATACTGTGGTAAGTCAACTATTATCTGTTGATATTAATATTTTTGATGAAGATAAGTGTTTCCATTTATTGTGCTCTTTACGAGACTCGTGGGATAATCTGGTTGTGGCCATAGGTAGTAATACAACTACTTTAAGTTTCTACGATGTGGTCTCATCCTTGTTGTTGGAGGAGATGAGAGGAAAAAACATAGAAGGATAGAGCACACATGCCTTATTTGCAAGAGGATTCTCCCAAGAAAGAAATAGTTCTAAGTCATCAAGTGGGAGATCAAAATTTAAGGGAAGATCTAAATATCCTGGACAATTTGTAAAGGTATGCTAGAGATGTGGAAAATAAGGGCATTGCAAGAAGCAATGTAGATCCAAAAGTGTTGAGGGAGGGAAGGGATCTGATGATGCTTCTTCTATAGAAGAAAAAACCTCTGCGAATGAAGTAGGGAATGTGTACTTGGATTCTTCAAGCACACATGCAGATCATGAAGCATGGCTGGTCGTCTCAGNATAGAGATCGAGAAATTTAATGGGAAAAGTTTTGAGTTGTGGAAGCTCAATATGGAATATTTGTTGGTGGACAAAGATTAGTGGATCAATGTGGATCGACGTACTGTACCTGCAGAAACGTCGACAAAAGACTAGAAAACTTTTGATCGAAAGGCAAAGAGCACAATCTGGTTGTGTCTCTTAGATTCAACATTATAGAATGTGTCAGGGGAAGCTATAGCCATGGTATCAGTCAAAGTCCCTAGCAAAAAAATAGTTCCTGTAGAAGAAGTTGTATAACCTGAGGATAAAAGATGGAGACTCAGTGACAGAGCATTTGAACGCCTTCAATACTGTGGTAAGTCAACTATTATTTGTTGATATTAATATTTTTGATGAAGATAAGTGTATCCATTTATTGTGCTCTTTACGAGACTCGTGGGATAATCTGGTTGTGGCCATATGTAGTAATACAACTACTTTAAGTTTCTACGATGTGGTCTCATCCTTGTTGTCGGAGGAGATGAGACGAAAAAACATAGAAGGATAGAGCACAAATGCCTTATTTGCAAGAGGACGCTCCCAAGAAAGAAATAGTTCTAAGTCATAAAGTGGGAGATCAAAATTTAAGGGAAGATCTAAATATCCTGGACAATTTGTAAAGGTATGCTAGAGATGTGGAAAATAAGGGCATTACAAGAAGCAATGTAGATCCAAAAGTGTTGAGGGAGGGAAGGGATCTGATGATGCTTCTTCTATAGAAGAAAAAACCTCTGCGAATGAAGTAGGGGATGTGTACTTGGATTCTTCAAGCACACATGCAGATCATGAAGCATGGCTGGTCGTCTCAGGTGAATCCTTTCATATGACTCTTCATAGGGAGTGGTTCTGCAAATATGAAAGGTATGATGGAGGTGATGTTTTTCTAGGTGATGACTTGACATCCAAAATCATAGGACGAGGAAAAGTCAAGTTGAAGCTCATGGATGGAAGGATTAGAACACTCCTTGGTGTTTTGCACATCCCAGGATTGGCCAAAAATTTGATTTATGTAAGCAAAATGGACGATGCAGGGGCAAAAACAATGTTTGAAAATGAAACCTACATGATGGTTCGAGGAGCAATGGTGTCGCTGAAGGGAGTTCAGATTGGAACTCTATATAAGTTGCAGTGAAGCACTATTAGTGATGGGTGCAATAGTTCCATTGTTCCTAAGATTGGAGTTGAAGAAGAAAAAACTCCCACAGTCTCTGGAGAAAAGACTATGTTGTGGCATCAAAGATTGGGACATATCAAGAGAAGGGGATTCATGTACTATATGGTAAAGGTATGGTTGAAGGTATGCAAAATTTCTCTCTGGATTTTGATTTATGTGAACATTGCTTATATGGAAGCAAAATCAGGTAAGAATCCCCTCTGATGCAATGAGAGTAGATGGAATTTTACAGTTGGTGCACAATGATCTGTTTGGACCTGTGTCGGTTCCATCACTAGGAAAATTTGTGTACTATGTCTCATTTATAGATGACTTCTCGAGGAATACACAAATTTATTTCCTCAAGAAGAAATATGAAGTTTTTGATAGGTTTAAAGAGTTTAAGGTTCTTGTGGAGAATCAAATAGAGAAAAGAATTAAGGTGTTGAGGATGGATAATGGTGGATAATTTTGTGGAAATGAATTTGAAGAATTCTGTAAGAAGTACGGTATAGCAAGGCAGAAGACTACTCCATATACACCTCAACAAAATGGAGTTGCATAAAGGATGAACATGACCCTGATGGAAAAATCAAGGTGGATGTTTAGTGGTGTCAGGTTAGAACAAGAATTTTGGGCAGAGGCAGTGGGTACTACATGTTACATGGTCAATCGATAACCCTCATCAACATTGGATGACAAGACTCCACACGAGGTATGGATTGGTAATAAATCCTCTCTGACACATCTCAAGGTATTTGGCTATGATGCCTATGTTTATGCTCCAAAGGAAAACAAGTGTAAGCTAGCTAAAAAGGCTGAAAAGTGTATCATTATTGGGTATACATATGGTATGAAAGGTTATAAGATTTGGAACCAAGAAACAAATAAGGTAGTGTATAGCCGAGATGTGGTATTGAGAGAAATCAAAGATGTTGTCAAACAGGAAGTCCTACCAAGGAAGGAAGAACTAGAGAAAATACAGTTTGAGTTGAAGGATAATGAATCCGACTCTACAGAAGAGCATGAACCAGAAGAAGAAGATCCTCATACTCCAATATTGAGGAGATCAGTTCGGGAAAGAAGGCAACCAAAAAGGTATACTCCAACCGATTTCCATTCAAATTTTGCTTTGTCTATTACTAATGATGATCCTAGAACTATTAGGGAGGTAGTGGATTCAGAGGATGGAAAACTATGGAAAAAGGTCATGTTTGAAGAAATGATAGCCTTAGTTAAGAATGAGGCTTTAGATCTTGTGGAGTTTACGAATGGAAGAAATCCCATTGGCATCAAATGGATGTTTAAAAAGAAGTTGAATGCAAAAGGAAAAGTGGAGAAATATAAAGCTCATTTAGTAGAAAAAGGTTATTCCTATGTAGAGGGAATTGACTATGGTGATATTTTTTCTCCTATTGCCAGGTTAACTTCTATTAGATTTCTTTTATATGTCGTCGTTGTGTTTGATTTTGAAGTAGAATAGATGGATGTGAAGACAACATTTCTACATGAGGATCTGGAAGAAGAAATCTACATGAAGCAATCAGAAGGCTTTGCTATGAAGGGAAAGAAGGAGCTGGTATGCAAGCTGAAAAAGTCCTTGCATGGGTTAAAACAATTACCAAGGATGTGGTATCAAAAAATTGATACTTATATGTTGGGATTTGGCTTCACAGGGAGCAAAATGGATCACTGTGTGTATTTCAAATTAATTGGTGATCATCTTATTTATTTGGTCTTGTATGTGGATGATATGTTGTTGATAGGAAAGAGCAAGGAGATTATCCAGGATATGAAAACTCAGCTGTCCTTGAAATTTGACATGAAGGATCTTGGTGCTGCAAATTTAATTTTGGGCATGGAAATTAAAAGAGATCAGGAAAACAAGAAACTCTAGTTAAATCATAGGAAATATGTTGAGACATTATTGCATAGGTTTAATATGGAGGAATGTAAACCGATCAAGGTTCCTATTCCTGTAGGTGTAAAGTTATATGGGGATCAATGTCCCAAGACACAAGAAGAGGTAGAGGACATGTCTTGTGCTCCATATGCGAGTGTGGTTGGCAGTTTAATGTATGCAATGGTTTGTATTAGACTAGACATTGCACATGCAATGGGAGTTTTGAGCATGTATATGTCAAAACTAGGGAAGGAGCATTGGACAACAGTAAAGAGTGTTTTCAAGTATTTTTGTGGCACCACCAGTTATGGATTGTGCTACCAAGGAAGACCAGGATTGTACAAAGTGTTGGACATACATGGCTTTGTGGATGCAGACTGGGATGGAGATCTTGATCGTAGAAGATCTACAAGCGGGTATGTGTTTAACTTGTTTGGAGGAGAAGTCAATTGGATGAGAAAAATACAGTCTGTAGTGGCACTCTCAAATATAGAAGTTGAATACATGGCAGTCAGTCATGTAAGAAAGGAAGAAGTATGGTTACACAGATTGTGTTAAGGTATTGGGTTGTATTGTGACAATTAGAGTGCAATCCTCCTGGCGAAGAGCCCGAATTATCATTCAAAGACAAAGAATATTGATGTTCAATATCACTTTGTAAGAGACATGGTTGAAGAAAAGAAGGTGTTGCTAATGAAGGTGGACACTTTGGAAAATGTTGCAGATTCATTAACAAAATATGTGAGCACTGGGAAGTTTTCTTATTGTAGAGGATCTATGGGTATTTCTACCCTGAATTGTTGACTATGTAATCCTGCAACCCCCTGTATGCGAAGAAAACAACAAGTGAGAGAATGTTGGGTATGTGTTATATTCTTTGCAATATTGGTCCCATGTACTATACACTGATATGGGAGCCTTGGGGGGTAGGTATCGCCCCCAAATTTATTTATTTTGGCAATTTTTTGCATCCATTTTTGGCGTTGTTTCGACACATGGTTTTTGTCAATGGTTTTCTAATTCTGGTTAAGGAAATAGGGTTGTTGACTAATCCAGGTAAATGGATTAGGGGTTTGGATGCTGTGTGATCCCATATTTATATTGTATTGTAAACAATGAAGACATGATGAATAGAAGATTAGAGGCGTGGATATAAACATGTTACTGGTTTTCTCTGTTTGGGTTTTTGGGGTAAAAATCTCTGTGTAATGTGTGTGTGCCATTGTATCTTTTTTGTTTTTTTTAAGAATCTGTTTGCAGTAATTAATTGTACAAGGTTAAAATCTGCACTTTTATTGGCTAAAAATGCTTTGATATTGAGTGGTTTGTGATAGAATGTGACACTTGTCATTACAATAAAGAAATAATTGTTACTTAACCTTGTCATTCTCTATCATAATTCTATTCCCAATTGAAAGTGGCAAGAGGTATCAATGGAATTCATTAGTATCTTACATCTCTCTAAAGGTAAGAACGTTATCTTTGTGGTAGGCAATTGTTTAAAGAAGCATGCTCATTTCATTCCCTTGATACCAAGTCTACAACTTCTAGTGTTGTTGACCTATTCTTGATCATGCCTATAAGCTCCATGGAGCCCCCCATCACATCATCAATGATATAGATCTCATGTTTTCTTTTGGTAAGAACTCTTCAAATTAGTAGAGGCCACCATTAATGAATAATACATACCACCCTCAAGCAGATGGTAAAATAGAGATGCTTAATAAGTGTTTGGATGGATATCTTTAGATGTATAGGGTTTCATAAAGTGGTTGCATATTGCATAATACTGATATAATACTACCCTATCATTCTTCCATCAAAATGACCCTCTTCACAACATTATATCACTATGACCCCATCACGAGGGATATCTTTGGATGTATAGGGTTTCATAAAGTGGTTTCATATTGCGTAATACTGATATAATACTACCCATCATTCTTCCACCAAAATGACCCTCTTCACAACATTATATCACTATGACCCCATCACCCAAGGTTTGGGTCATTCAAAATGTTAGACTCCATGTTGTAGCTAACACTTGTTTGTTAATGAATCACCATACACGATATTTTTAAGTAACATGATCTATTTTATATCAACAAAGATATATTTTTATTTCATAAACAATGATATTTTTAAATTTATAGAAACTTTAAAATTTAAACATTTAAATACAACTAAAAAGATTTTGGTGACTTTGAAATTTTACATTGTGTATCATCACATAAAATATTACAGCCATTATATATCATATTGACAACTGTTATAGATTTAAATTAAATAAATTTAATTAATAAATGAATCAACAATAACTTATAAACCATTTAACTGCAAAGTAAATAAACAAAAGATTATGACATTTTCATCATGTGAAATGGAGTATTATATACAACTAGTACAACTAACTTCTAAAACAATGTGGTTTTACAATATTTATTCATTTATAAGTAAAGTAAAATAATCTAATTTAATTTTACTTTATTATAATAATCAAAGTATTGTGTAATTAGTCAACCATCCCATGTTTCATGAATGAAAAAACATGTGAAGGTTCATTTGGAAGGTTTGATAAAAAAATAGTAGAGTTCTATACATGGTTATTAAACATGAAAAAACATGTAAAGGTTCATTTGGAAGGTTTAGATAAAAAAATAGTAGAATTCTATACATGGCCTTTAAATAAGGATAAATTGGCATATCATTGTACATAGAGTAACAAAGTGTTAGTTTAGTGTGCATCATTGTATAAAGTGTTAGTTTAATGGACATATCATTGTACATAGTTTATATTTCTATAACCATGAAATAAGGATAAATTGGCATATCATTGTACATAGAGTAACATAATGTTAGTTTAGTGTGCATATCATTGTATAAAGTGTTATTTTAATGGGCATATCATTTTACATAATTTAGTTTATATTTCTATAATAAATAAGTCATCTATACTAATTATTAATTTATATTTCTATAATAAATAAGTAATTTATACTAATTATTAAGTCATCTATACTAATTAATTATTAGATGTAATAGT
>JZKD02S1727551.1:100664-120348 GCA_000966675.3 Picea glauca
CACTTGAGATTTTCTTAATCTCTCCCTCAATGAGACAACTTATACAGATCTCAACAAGTTTCACCCATGCATCCATATTATATAGATCTCAACAAGATCACCATTAAATATGAGTTTGCAATTCCTATCATTGATGAATTGTTAGATGAATTGCAAAGAGAAATTTTGTTTACTAGGTTGGATCTCCATTCAAGATATCATCATATTAGAATAAGGGAAGAAGACATCCCCAAAACATCCTTGAGAACAAATGAAATTTGTTATGAATTTTCAATGATTCCTTTTGGCCGTATTAATGCACCTTCTTCATTTCAAATATAGATGATTTTTTTTTCAAGCCCTTCCTTATAAATTTTGTGTTGGTGTTTTTTAATGATATACTAATTTACAAAAAATCTTAGGAAGAGCATGTACAACATGTTGACATAGTATTAAAACTATTGGAGGAGCAACAACTATATGCAAAGCCTTCAAAGTGTACATTTGGGGTTCAAGAAGTGGAATATATGGGTCATATTTTATCTCATGAGGGTGTCAAGGTGGACCCTAACAAACTTAAAGCTATGACAGAATGACCAGTTCCAAAAATTTTGAAGAATATTAGGGGACTTGTAGGATTGGCTAGTTATTTCCACAAGTTTGTGAAGAACTATGGTTGAATAGAAACACCTCTAACATCATTATTGAAAAGGATTCATTTACTTAGATTTACGGAGTAACACAAGTTTTTGAGAAACTTGAGGGAGGAATGTATATAAATCCTATCTTAGGCATGACTAACTTCACAAAACCCTTTATTGGAGTCCAATTACTTGATGCACACCATTGGTGCAATTTTAGTGCAAGAAGGGAGACCCTTGCCTTCGAAAGATGCAATCTTGAAGGAAAAACATTACTGAAACCCTTTTATGAGAAGGTAATGTTGGTCATACTTGATGCAGTTAATAAATTTTGCCCTTACCTAACAAGAAGACACTTAAGACAAAATCATATCATCATTGTCTGAAGTACTTCTTAAAAAATGACTATACTCAATAGAGAAACAAACATGGTGATCCAGGTGGATATTGGTGGCCACCCACCTATTCCAATTGGCTCCTCTTGACATTTTTTAGTTCATCAGGTTCTTCTGTAATTATTTGTAATTGTGGGTTCTACACTTCTGGGGCTATCTGAAGCCCTACATAGCTTCTAGGTGGATATTGGTAGCCTCCCACCTAATCCAACCGGCTTATTTTAAAAGTTTTCATGTCAGTGCATCTTTCTATACTTTCAAGGCTGTTTTGGGGCCCTAAACAATGTTTTTTTTTGGCTTGCCATAGTCAAACTATAAACAAAGTCATAGTTTGACGACATAATGTGTAGTTCTCAAAAAGACCTTTCCAACGGGCTATCACGCGCGTAAAACATAGGTCATATGCAAAAGTTACGATCCTAGGAAATTGAGGTACCAACTTACCCATCAGGGCCCACATAACTTTGCATTTCATCTCCTAGGGTTAGGTTTTTGGATGTCTAGGGTTTTATCATTCATGAGTAATGTTAAGAAGGCCCATGGAACCTCACTGTAATCATTCTTCTCAGATGGATGCACGTAGTAGCCACATCTCTTATCAGAGATAACTACCACCATTCGAGCAAGTTGTTTTTAGTTCTGCAGTTTTACAGTTTCAACCTATTTTATTTCTTCAATAGAATTTATTGTTCGCTAGATATATGTTGTTGTTATCTGTATCTTTGTGTTATTTTATTCAGTCTGTTATTCCTTTCGATCCTCTCATAATTATGGATCAGTGGTATCAAAGCGATATGCTCTTCATTTATTTTTCTTCATGCATATCCCCGACAAGATCTGGGTACAAGAAGTTGGGACTCGAACCAATCGAGCCTTTGCAAGATCGTCCATGCCAAGCCTGACAACAACCCATGGGGGACAAGAAGAAAGATTATGGAGCATGAGACCTTTTTAAAAAATTTCTTGAGAAAGACCTTGCGCGACAAAGGAACAAAATGATGGACAACTTTGCACAGATCCTTCGACGACTTCCCACAGGAGACACATGTTCATCAAGAGGCCATGCAACCCCCTTCAAGGTACAAGTCAAATTTGACTTCCCCAATTTGATGGAATATCACAGTCAGGAACCGATACCCAATTCCCCGAATTGATGACCTTCTTCACCAACTCAAGGGGGCAAAGTTCTTCAGCAAGGTTGACCTAAAGTCTAGCTACCACTAGGTTCCCATCAAACCAACAAATGTATGGAAGAAAAAATTCAAATCTAAAGAAGGTCTCTTTGAATGGCTGGCCATGCCCTTTGGCCTAACAAATGCACCAAAAAATTTCATGATATTGATGGATGATGTATTGAGACCCTTCACCAACTCTTTTGTGGTGGTATATTTGGATGACATCCTCATCTTCAACAGAAATTGGGAGGAGCACATGCAACATATTCAACATGTTTGGGCATTCTACAGTAGCACAAGCTATATGCCAACTTGGAAAAATTCTCCTTTGGCATGAATAGGGTCCAATACTTGGGCTACATTGTTGATGAGCATGGGGTACAGGTGGATCCAGCTAAGATCCAAGTCATTCGTGATTGGCCAGCCTCGAGCACACTAACCGAGATTCAAAGCTTCTTGGGACTTGCCAATTTCTACCGAAGGTTCGTGTTGGGATTCTCCCATATTGCATGGGGCCTCAGCCAAGTAACCAAGGGAGGTGGCAAGGCAAAGTTCGCATGGGGGTAGGCACAACAACAAGAATTTGATGATTTGAAGCATCACTTGTGCTCAACTCTAATACTCTTCTTACCTGATCTGTAACAATCGTTTGAGATTGAGACCAATGCCTACGACTATGTTGTAGGCGCAGTTCTCACTTAACATGGTCATCCAATATCATACCATAGTGAGACACTCTCATATACTATCTGGAAATACCCCACCTATGACAAATAAATGTATTCCATTGTGCAAGCCTACTGTCAATGGAAACATGACATTCTGTGAAAGGAGACAATCATTCACATTGATCACAAGCCTCTGTAGTTCATGCAGACACAAGGGAAGTTGCAGAACGACCGCCATCAAAAGTCGTCCACATACCTACAACAGTTCCATATCAACATCAAGTATAAAATAGGGAGCACAAATCGTGTCACTGACTGCCTCAGTATCCCTCCCGTTGTTGCACTCACCACAATGCTCCATTCCTATGGTCATGAGGCATCTGAGTGGCCCCAATTTTATCAGTGTGACCTTGACTTTTCCACCACCTATCAACTCTTGGGTACAAGAGCGAATGTCACCGATTTTCACATCCAGGATGGAATTTTATGTCATCTGGTCCACCTCTGTGTTCCCACAAACGAGCATGCAAAGATGATTTGGGAGGCTCACTACAATCGAATGGAATGACATTTTAGCATGGAGAAAACTGTGGCCATTCTACAGAAACATTTTATTGGTGGAAACTTCTACAAGACGTCAACAAGTATATCATATCTTGCACTTATTTTTCCATTGCCAAGCCATCCATAAAAAAGAAAGGCTTATACACCCCTCTTCCTAATCCCGAGAGACCTTGGGAATCCATCTCAATGGATTACATGTCTGGCCTTCTGTCCACCAAGCATGGTAATGATTGTGTATTTGTGGTGCTTGATCGATTTTTGAAGATGGCCATTATCACAACCTGCAAGAAGAGAATCACAACGATAGATACTACAAAGCTCTTCTTTGAACGGGTGTGGGTCCATTTTGGGATACCACAAACCATCATCTCAGATCGGGACATCATGTTTCTCAACACATTTTGGTCGAGTTTTTGGTCACTGTTGGACACCAAGCTCACTAAATCCACTTATTTCCACCCCCAAACCGATGGCCAGACATAGGTCGTCAATTGGATGATTGTGCACATTCTGCACATGTACAACTCTAAGCATCCACATACATGGGATGAGAGTGTTCCCTATGTTCAGGACAGCTACAACATGACTCTCCATAGCTCCACCGTCCATAGCCCATTTCAGGTGGGGCTGGGGTTCCAACCCTTGGGTCCCATTGATGTTGCACTACCTCTTGCAACCACATAGGCATAATATTCTCATGTTCAGTCTAAGGCCAACAAAGCCACCAAATTCATTGAGAGGATTCAACACATCTTTCAACAGGTCCATGGTATTTTTCAGAAAGCTAATGCTAAGTACAAGCAACGCCATGATCAACACCGGGTACCACACTAGTTTCAAATGGGAGACAAGGTCTAGTTACATTTGCAGAAAGAGCGCCTTACAGGTCCTCATCAGAAGCTCCACCCACTTCGCTATGGGACTTACAATATCATCAAGGCTGTGGGTAGCAATGCTTTTGAGCTCAACACTCCACCATTCCTTGGCTTGCACCTAGTGTTCAATGTGGACCTCCTTCGGCCATATTTTCCACCATTATTGGACACCTCAAAGATTGCATAAGAATTGACACCAANGGAGTAATGTATATAAATCCTATCTTAGGCATGACTAACTTCACAAAACCCTTTATTGGAGTCCAATTACTTGATGCACACCATTGGTGCAATTTTAGTGCAAGAAGGGAGACCCTTTGCCTTCGAAAGATGCAATCTTGAAGGAAAAACATTACTGAAACCCTTTTATGAGAAGGTAATGTTGGTCATACTTGATGCAGTTAATAAATTTTGCCCTTACCTAACAAGAAGACACTTAAGACAAAATCATATCATCATTGTCTGAAGTACTTCTTAAAAAATGACTATACTCAATAGAGAAACAAACATGGTGATCCAGGTGGATATTGGTGGCCACCCACCTATTCCAATTGGCTCCTCTTGACATTTTTTAGTTCATCAGGTTCTTCTGTAATTATTTGTAATTGTGGGTTCTACACTTTTGGGGCTATCTAAAGCCCTACACAGCTTCTAGGTGGATATTGGTGGCCTCCCACCTAATCCAACCGGCTTATTTTAAAAGTTTTCATGTCAGTGCATCTTTCTATACTTTCAAGGATGTTTTGGGGCCCTAAACAATGTTTTTTTTGGCTTGCCATAGTCAAACTATAGGCAAAGTCATAGTTTGATGACATAATGTGTATTTCTCGAAAAGACCTTTCCAACGGGCTATCACGCGCGTAAAACATAGTTCATATGCAAAAGTTACGACCCTAGGAAATTGAGGTACCAACTTACCCATCAGGGCCCACATAACTTTGCGTTTCATCTCCTAGGGTTAGGTTTTTGGATGTCTAGGGTTTTATCATTCATGAGTAATGTTAAGAAGGCCCATGGAACCTCACTGTAATCATTCTTCTCAGATGGATGCATGTAGCAGCCACATCTCTGATCAGAGACAACTACCACCATTCGAGCAAGTTGTTTTTAGTTCTGCAGTTTTACAATTTCAACCTATTTTATTAATTCAATAGAAGTTATTGTTCGTTGGATATCTGTTGTTGTTATCTGTATCTCTGTGTTATTGTATTCAGTTTGTTATTCCTTTCGATCCTCTCATAAATATGGATCAGTGGTATCAAAGCGGTCTGCTCTTCATTTATTTTTCTTCATGCATATCCCCGACAAGATTTGGGTACAAGAAGTTGGGACTCGAACCAATCGAGCCTTTGTAAGATCGTCCACGCCAAGCCTGACAACAACCCATGGGGGACAAGAAGAAAGATTATGGAGCAAGAGACATTTTTAAATTTTTTCTTGAGAAAGACCTTACGCGACAAAGGAACAAAATGATGGACAACTTTACACAGATCCTTCGACGACTTCCCACAGGAGACACATCTTCATCAAGAGGCCATGCAACCCCCTTCAAGGTACAAGTCAAATTTGACTTCCCCAATTTGATGGAATATCACAGTCAGGAACCGATACCCAATTCCCCGAATTGATGACCTTCTTCACCAACTCAAGGGGGCAAAGTTCTTCARCAAGGTTGACCTAAAGTCTAGCTACCACCAGGTTCCCATCGAACCAACAAATGTATGGAAGAAAAATTTCAAATCTAAAGAAGGTCTCTTTGAATGGCTGGCCATGCCCTTTGGCCTAACAAATGCACCAAAAACTTTCATGATATTGATGGATGATGTATTGAGACCCTTCACCAACTCTTTTGTGGTGGTATATCTGGATGACATCCTCATCTTCAACAAAACTTGGGAGGAGCACATGCAGCATATTCAACATGTTTGGGCATTCTACGGTAGCACAAGCTATATGCCAACTTGGAAAAATTCTCCTTTGGCATGAATAGGGTCCAATACTTGGGCTACATTGTTGATGAGCATGGGGTACAGGTGGATCCAGCTAAGATCCAANCATGGTGATCCAGGTGGATATTGGTGGCCACCCACCTATTCCAATTGGCTCCTCTTGACATTTTTTAGTTCATCAGGTTCTTCTGTAATTATTTGTAATTGTGGGTTCTACACTTTTGGGGCTATCTAAAGCCCTACACAGCTTCTAGGTGGATATTGGTGGCCTCCCACCTAATCCAACCGGCTTATTTTAAAAGTTTTCATGTCAGTGCATCTTTCTATACTTTCAAGGATGTTTTGGGGCCCTAAACAATGTTTTTTTTGGCTTGCCATAGTCAAACTATAGGCAAAGTCATAGTTTGATGACATAATGTGTATTTCTCGAAAAGACCTTTCCAACGGGCTATCACGCGCGTAAAACATAGTTCATATGCAAAAGTTACGACCCTAGGAAATTGAGGTACCAACTTACCCATCAGGGCCCACATAACTTTGCGTTTCATCTCCTAGGGTTAGGTTTTTGGATGTCTAGGGTTTTATCATTCATGAGTAATGTTAAGAAGGCCCATGGAACCTCACTGTAATCATTCTGCTCAGATGGATGCATGTAGCAGCCACATCTCTGATCAGAGACAACTACCACCATTCGAGCAAGTTGTTTTTAGTTCTGCAGTTTTACAATTTCAACCTATTTTATTTATTCAATAGAAGTTATTGTTCATTGGATATCTGTTGTTGTTATCTGTATCTCTGTGTTATTGTATTCAGTTTGTTATTCCTTTCGATCCTCTCATAAATATGGATCAGCGGTATCAAAGCGGTCTGCTCTTCATTTATTTTTCTTCATGCATATCCCCGACAAGATTTGGGTACAAGAAGTTGGGACTCGAACCAATCGAGCCTTTGCAAGATCGTCCATGCCAAGCCTGACAACAACCCATGGGGGACAAGAAGAAAGATTATGGAGCAAGAGACATTTTTAAATTTTTTCTTGAGAAAGACCTTGCGCGACAAAGGAACAAAATGATGGACAACTTTGCACAGATCCTTCGACGACTTCCCACAGGAGACACATCTTCATCAAGAGGCCATGCAACCCCCTTCAAGGTACAAGTCAAATTTGACTTCCCCAATTTGATGGAATATCACAGTCAGGAACCGATACCCAATTCCCCGAATTGATGACCTTCTTCACCAACTCAAGGGGGCAAAGTTCTTCARCAAGGTTGACCTAAAGTCTAGCTACCACCAGGTTCCCATCGAACCAACAAATGTATGGAAGAAAAATTTCAAATCTAAAGAAGGTCTCTTTGAATGGCTGGCCATGCCCTTTGGCCTAACAAATGCACCAAAAACTTTCATGATATTGATGGATGATGTATTGAGACCCTTCACCAACTCTTTTGTGGTGGTATATCTGGATGACATCCTCATCTTCAACAAAACTTGGGAGGAGCACATGCAGCATATTCAACATGTTTGGGCATTCTACGGTAGCACAAGCTATATGCCAACTTGGAAAAATTCTCCTTTGGCATGAATAGGGTCCAATACTTGGGCTACATTGTTGATGAGCATGGGGTACAGGTGGATCCAGCTAAGATCCAAGTCATTCGTGACTGGCCAGCCTCGACCACACTAACCGAGATTCGAAGCTTCTTGGGACTTGCCAACTTCTACCAAATGTTCGTGTTGGGATTCTCCCATATTGCATGGGGCCTCAGCCAAGTAACCAAGGGAGGTGGCAAGGCAAAGTTCGCATGGGGGTAGGTACAACAACAAGAATTTGATGATTTGAAGCATCACTTGTGCTCAACTCTAATACTCTTCTTACCTGATCTGCAACAATCGTTTGAGATTGAGACCGATGCCTATGACTATGTTGTAGGCGTAGTTCTCACTCAACATGGTCATCCAATATCATACCATAGTGAGACACTCTCATATACTATCTGGAAATACCCCACCTATGACAAATAAATGTATTCCATTGTGCAAGCCTGCTGTCAATGGAAACATGACATTCTGTGAAAGGAGACAATCATTCACATTGATCACAAGCCTCTGTAGTTCATGCAGACACAAGGGAAGTTGCAGAATGACCGCCATCAAAAGTGGTCCACATACCTACAACAGTTCCATATCAACATCAAGTATAAAATAGGGAGCACAAATCGTGTCACTGACTGCCTCAGTCTCCCTCCCGTTGCTGCACTCACCACAATGCTCCATTCCTATGGTCATGAGGCATCTGAGTGGCCCCAATTTTATCAGTGTGACCTTGACTTTTCCACCACCTATCAACTCTTGGGTACAAGAGCGAATGCCACCGATTTTCACATCTAGGATGGAATTTTATGTCATCTGGTCCACCTCTGTGTTCCCACAAACGAGCGTGCAAAGATGATTTGGGAGGCTCACTACAATCGAATGGCATGACATTTTAGCATGGAGAAAACYGTGGCCATYCTACAGAAACATTTTATTGGTGGAAACTTCTACAAGAYGTCAACAAGTATATCATATCTTGCACTTCTTTTTCCATTGCCAAGCCATCCATCAAAAAGAAAGTCTTATACACCCCTCTTCCTAATCCCGAGAGACCTTGGGAATCCATCTCGATGGATTACATGTCTGGCCTTCTGTCCACCAAGCATGGAAATGATTGTGTATTTGTGGTGCTTGATCGATTTTTGAAGATGGCCATTATCACAACCCGCAAGAAGAGAATCACAGCGATAGATACTACAAAGCTCTTCTTCGAACGGGTGTGGGTCCATTTTGGGATACCACAAACCATCACCTCAGATCGGGACATCATGTTTCTCAACACATTTTGGTCGAGTTTTTGGTCACTGTTGGACACCAAGCTCACTAAATCCACTTATTTCCACCCCCAAACCGATGGTCAGACAAAGGTCGTCAATTGGATGATTGTGCACATTCTGCACATGTACAACTCTAAGCATCCACATACATGGGATGATAGTGTTCCCTATGTTAAGGACAACTACAATAGGGCTCTCCATAGCTCCACCGTCCATAGCCCATTTCAGGTGGGGCTGGGGTTCCAACCCTTGGGTCCCATTGATGTTGCACTACCTCTTGCAACCACATAGGCATAATATTCTCATGTTCAGTCTAAGGCCAACAAAGCCACCAAATTCATTGAGAGGATTCAACACATCTTTCAACAGGTCCATGGTATTTTTCAGAAAGCTAATGCTAAGTACAAGCAACGCCATGATCAACACCGGGTACCACACTAGTTTCAAATGGGAGACAAGGTCTAGTTACATTTGCAGAAAGAGCGCCTTACAGGTCCTCATCAGAAGCTCCACCCACTTCGCTATGGGACTTACAATATCATCAAGGCTGTGGGTAGCAATGCTTTTGAGCTCAACACTCCACCATTCCTTGGCTTGCACCTAGTGTTCAATGTGGACCTCCTTCGGCCATATTTTCCACCATTATTGGACACCTCAAAGATTGCATAAGAATTGACACCAATAGAGCTCAACCTGACTGCATGGGACATGCATCCACTAATCAGATAGTGGACACATCGGTCAAGGGCACTCGCCAACATAGGATCCAGTTTTATCGAGTTGTCAAGGCAGGGCAACTCCTACACCAAGGCAAGTGGCTCAACCGGGGCCAATTAAGTAGAAGTTTCATCACCTGATGGGGGCACTCAATGCAATGGAGACCATTGCTTCCTAAGGGGGGAGGACTGATCCAAGTGGATATTGGTGGCCACCCACTTATTCCAACTGGCTCCTCTTGATAGTTTTTAGTTCAACATGTTCTTCTGTAATTCTTTGTAATTGTGGTTTCTACACTTTCGAGGTTGTCTGAAGCCCTACACAGCTTCTAGGTGGAGATTGGTGGCTGCCCACCTAATCCAACTAGCTTATTTTGGAATTTTTTCATGTTAGTACATCTTTATGTACTTCGAGGGCCGTTTTGGGGCCCTAAACAAAGATTTTTTGTTTTTCACAGTCAAACTGTAGACATAGTCACAATTTAACAATGTAATGCATAGTTCTCTAAAAGACCTTTCCAACGGGCTATCACGCGCCTAAAACGGAGGTCGTATGCAAAAGTTACGACTCCGAGAAGTTGAGGTACCAACTTATCCATTAGAGCCCACATAACTTTTGGCGTTTCATCAACTAGGGTTAGGTTTTTTTATGCCTAGGGTTTTGGAATTCACGAGTAATGTTAAGAAGGCCTCTGGAGCCTCATTGTAATCATTCTGCTCAGACGGATGTGCATATCAGCCACATCCCTTATCAGAGATAACTATCACCATTCGAGCAAGTTGTTTTCAGTTCTGCAGTTTTACAGTTTCATCCTATTTTATTTATTCAATAGAAGTTATTGTTCAATGGATATCTGTTGTTGTTCTCCGTATCTCTGTGTCATTGGATTCAGTCTGTTATTCCTTTCGTTCCTCTTATAAATCTGGATCACATGGGTTGCAAAGATGCTAATTTATTATTTTCAAATTATCTACAAAATAGGGAAAGAGAAAGTGGTGGAGAATACACTGTCAAGGAAAGAAGAGGACATTGAGGCCTTACTTTATTCAATTTCAATTCTACATGTTGATTGAGTGAAAGAACCAAGAATAACATGGAAGCAAGACTAGAATACATGGAAGCTCATTTAGCAACTATAACATAACCATAGTGCATTAGATAAACTTCTATGGAAGAATGATTCACTCTAGTATAATGATTGCCTATATATATTTTAAGAATTCCCAACTCAAATAGAGGGTTCTTTTAGAACTACACAGTTCTCTTATATGGAGACACCTTGTATTTCTGAAAACTTATCACAAGATCGAAAAGGATTTTTCCTGGGAATGTCTTAAAACTAATGTTCAAAAGTTTGTGGTAGAGTGTTTGGTTCTCCAAAACAACAAAAGGAGAGTTTATGAAGACCTTGAGTCTTTTATAATGATCAACTATACCAAGTCAACATTCGAAAGAAGTCTCAATGAATTTTATCATAAGTCTACCAAACTTTAAATGGAGAAATGTCATCATGGTTATGGTTGATTGATTCACAAAGTATGTTTATTTTTTCTTAGTTTCTCATCCTTAAGCCAATATAGTAGTTGCAACATTCATGGAAACAATTNCCCACCTATTCCAACTGGCTCCTCTTGATAGTTTTTAGTTCAACACGTTCTTCTGTAATTCTTTGTAATCGTGGTTTCTACACTTTCGAGGTTGTCTGAAGCCCTACACAGCTTCCAGGTGGAGATTGGTGGCTTCCCACCTAATCCAACTAGCTTATTTTGGAATTTTTCATGTTAGTACATCTTTATCTACTTCGAGGGCCGTTTTGGGGCCCTAAACAATGTTTTTTTGTTTTTCACAGTCAAACTGTAGAAATATTCACAGTTTAACAATGTAATGTGTAGTTCTCTAAAAGACCTTTCTAACGGGCTATCACGCGCCTAAAACGGAGGTCGTATGCAAAATTTACGACTCCGAGAAGTTAAGGTACCAACTTATCCATTAGAGCCCACATAACTTTTGGCGTTTCATCAACTAGGGTTAGGTTTTTTTATGCCTAGGGTTTTGGAATTCATGAGTAATGTTAAGAAGGCCTCTGGAGCCTCATTGTAATCATTCTGCTCAGACAGATACGCATAGCAGCCACATCCCTTATCAGAGATATCTATCACCATTCGAGCAAGTTGTTTTCAGTTCTTCAGTTTTACAGTTTCATCCTATTTTATTTATTCAATAGAAGTTATTGTTCAATGGATATCTATTGTTGTTCTTCGTATCTCTGTGTCATTGGATTTAGTCTGTTATTCCTTTCGTTCCTCTTATAAATCTGGATCACATGGGTTGCAAAGATGCTAATTTATTATTTTCAAATTATCTACAAAATAGGGAAAGAGAATGTGGTGGAGAATACACTGTCAAGGAAAGAAGAGGACATTGAGGCCTTACTTTATTCAATTTCAATTCTACATGTTGATTGAGTGAAAGAACCAAGAATAACATGGAAGCAAGACTAGAATACATGGAAGCTCATTTAGCAACTATAACATGACCATAGTGCATTAGATAAACTTCTATGGAAGAATGATTCACTCTAGTATAATGATTGCCTATATATATTTTAAGAATTCCCAACTCAAATAGAGGGTTATTTTAGAACTACACAGTTCTCTTATATGGAGACGCCTTGTATTTCTGAAAACTTATCACAAGATCGAAAAGGATTTTTCCTGGGAATGTCTTAAAACTAATGTTCAAAAGTTTGTGGCAGAGTGTTTGGTTCTCCAAAAAAACAAAAGGAGAGTTTATGAAGACCTTGAGTCTTTTATAATGATCAACTATACCAAGTCAACATTCGAAAGAAGTCTCAATGAATTTTATCATAAGTCTACCAAACTYTAAATGGAGAAATGTCATCATGGTTATGGTTGATTGATTCACAAAGTATGTTTATTTTTTCTTAGTTTCTCATCCTTAAGCCAATATAGTAGTTGCAACATTCATGGAAACAATTCACAAGCTACATGGAAACCCCAAGATTATTGTGAGTGTTAGAGATCCATTTTTCACAAGTAATTTTTGGACCAAGTTTCTTTCTTAGTTAGATACTTAGTTGGCTCACAACTTCTCTTACCATCTCCATTCTAATGGGAGATCTGAGAATTGTGAATAAATGTATATAAGGTTACTTCTATTTCTTTGTGTATGATACAAAATAACAATGGGTCAAATGGTTACCTTTGGAAGAATGGTGATATAACATTTCCTTCCATTCTTCATCCAAAATGTCTCCATCTATGGAACTTTATAGGTATTATCCTTTGTCCATCACATCACCCTTGAGAGGAAAAAACAAGGTTCAAATAGTGGAGGGTCACTTCAACCACCAACAAGAGGTTCTCCAACTATTGAAGGACAATGTCTATAGCACAAAACAAGATGAAACAAYGAGYATATCAAAATCACAGTGAAAGGCACTTTGAAGTGGGGGATTGGGTATTCTTGAGGATGCAACCATAAAATAGATATTCCTCWASAAACAAAAGAAGGATAATAAATTAGCACCCAACTACTATGGTMTCTAAAAGGTGATGTAGAGGATTGGMATTATGGCTTATAGATTGGAGTTAACTCTATCTTCATGAGTACATCTRGTCTTCCACATTTCTTGTTTAAAGAAGTTAATYGATGAAAAGATCTTAGTTTAGACTATTTTKCTARAGCTTGATGAAGAGGGGGTAAATCATATTAGAACTTGAAACAATCATTGAAATGTGGATCAATAAACTTTGGAACCAAACAATTATTGATTACCTCATTAAGTGGAAGACAAAAGCTGTGACTTGGGAAGATGATCTCTTCATACACAGGCACCCACAATTGATCAACATTGAGGGAAATGTTGGTTTGGAAGGGAGGGGCATTTTAATCCCCCAACCATAACCATCATTCACTATCAATTATATTAATTATAGTTATGCCAGCTTATTAATATTGCATTCTAGCCCTCTTTATCTCTTATATATACATCAATGAAACTCATTTGAAGAATCATCTTATCCTATGTACTTGATATCTTTTAATAGGAGGTTTCCACCTCAAAGAGGCTTCTTATTCACTCACTCTTTTGCTTGATTTAGGCATGGCATTACTGAATTGGGTATTTGGTCCATAATGTAGTTTCACTTTTGTTCCATACACATCCCTATGCATTCTTAGTATTGTGATCATTCCATGTACTCTTTTCCATGCTTGTCCTTCTCATCTATCCTACACCAATTTGTGTTGCACTCACTTGCATCACACTAGCTTATGACATGCTTTCTTTTGTTGCACTTGTCTATCACACTCATGGACTTATATCGATTATAGCTTCCCCTTCATCAACCTCCCCATACACAAATAAAACAATGTGCACCCTCCCACTAATGATTCATCCTCTACTTCAACTGCAATATCTTTTCCCTTACAAAAATTCATATACTCTACTACATGTTCATCATTTACGACAATCTCTCCTTCTATATACTTGTATATATCAACAACATTGAATATGGGTGAGATATGTCAAACACCTTTCTTAACTCCCCTTGAAATGCATTATTTCCAAATTTAGTTTTGATT
Organism: Picea glauca; assembly: GCA_000966675.3. Taxonomy (NCBI): domain Eukaryota; kingdom Viridiplantae; phylum Streptophyta; class Pinopsida; order Pinales; family Pinaceae; genus Picea; species Picea glauca. The sequence continues at coordinate 115,109 of JZKD02S1727551.1, forward strand.
CTACATGGTCCAATATTCTTCACATTGAAATTATTATAATTTCACCTAGGATAATGCTCCTTCATTAGATGTACCACGAACAAATCTTCAATTACAAAAGCCTTAAACCTTTTGTGTGCATCCACATGATCATTATACTTTGTGCTCTTCTCTCTCAGTCTATCTTGGACGTACACATACACTTGCTCAATTTTCTATGCAAATTCCTATGTGACTTCGTTCCTTTGCATTTCAATAGGAAAATCAACCATGTATACCACTCCTCTCTTATTTTCTCCATATAAAATCTCAAAAGCTGAAAATCTTATTAACTTGTTCACAACGTTGTTGTATACAAACTATGCATGTTCTAAAAATTATTTATCCCAACATTTTGGATCATCTCTAGCATCTCATAATATTTACCACACTTTGGTTCAGTACTTCAAATGGTCCATATGTCTAAGGATTATAACAAAAACTATACTATAGCTTTTTATTGCATCTTCTTCCACAGTGTCCTTAAAAAATTCCTAAGAAAGCTATTATATCTATGTAATCATCTTCAGTAATTGATGAAATCACAACAACTCCTTGAAAAATAACTTTGCACAAAGCACAATATATCACATAGATAGGCTCCATATTATGTATGAAGTCCACCACTTAGAAATATTGTAAACTATAACAAATATTACATTAAATCTATGCTACAATGTCAGTAGTCGAGGAATGAAATCCATTGATATGTACTCCAAAGACATCTTTTGTATTAGTAATTATGTGTACAATCATGTAGTCTGACTCATTCCTTTTTTCCGTATACAGTATTCTCCACCATGCCAAAAATACTTTCAGTTCGTTTTTACATGTTTGATCAATAANTTATTAACCTGTTCACAACGTTGTTGTATACAAACTATGCATGTTCTGAAAATTATTTATCCCAACATTTTGGATCATCTCTAGCATCTCATAATATTTACCACACTTTGGTTCAATACTTCAAATGGTCCATATGTCTAAGGATTATAACAAAAACTATACTATAGCTTTTTATTGCATCTTCTTCCACAGTGTCCTTAAAAAATTCCTAAGAAAGCTATTATATCTATGTAATCATCTTCAGTAATTGATGAAATCACAACAACTCCTTGAAAAATAACTTTGCACAAAGCACAATATATCACATAGATAGGCTCCATATTATGTATGAAGTCCACCACTTAGAAATATTGTAAACTATAACAAACATTACATTAAATCTATGCTACAATGTCAGTAGTCGAGGAATGAAATCCATTGATATGTACTCCAAAGACATCATTAGTATTAGTAATTATGTGTACAATCATGTAGTCTGACTCATTCCTTTTTTCCGTATACAGTATTCTCCACCATGCCAAAAATACTTTCATTTCGTTTTTACATGTTTGATCAATAATATCTTTCATATAGAAATCTTTGTGTCTTAATGTGCCCAAAATGGCTTCCTAATCCACTGTTGTGCAACCCTCTAATCAAATTCTAGTGCATTGAAGTCTTTGGTATGCATAACTACTATCCTTTGAACATATATCTATCCTAGATGAAGTAATCCATTTGTGCACTTCTATTGTACACATTTGGGTTCTTGCACCTCTCTGTAACATGTCTAAGATCTTTGCCATGATTGTACAAGTCCTTGATACACTTGAAGCCAATTATTTCACTCTTCATTATTGCCAACATTAGCAACATTAGCTTGTACTAATCAACATGTGTACAATGGCCTTATTCTCCTTTCGTTACTTTTTCTGTAACACAACACAATTCTACAAAAAGTCAACCCATCTTACATGTGTCTATTTTAGTTTCTCCTAGATATTAAGAAATTTCAACACCTAACGATCTATGTACAATATGAACTCATGTGACAAATAGTGCCTCTAATAATGTATAGGACCTACACAATATCATAAAACTAAATATTATAAGCACACTACTTATATCATGCTTCATTTAGCTTCTCATTGAAAAATGATATTGACCTTCCATCTCAACTCAATACCATACTAATAGCTACCACAATTGCATCACAATCAACCTAGAAAACCCTTTTTGAAATCAGGTAGTACCAACATAGGTGCCCGTGTAATCTTATATTTCAACAAYACTAAATTCATTTGTACATATGCACCACAATGAAATCCTTATTTCTTCATACATTTTGTCATCCATGTACATATTCTACTAAATCCTCTAATGATTTTCATGTAAACTTTTCAGTCCCATGAAAACTCCCAACCTTTGTGACACTTCGAGGCATATGCCATTCTGTTGTCTCCTTCATCTTTTTTGAATCCATATACAAACTTTCCCTACAATCCACAAAACTAAGGTACACCAAGTTACTCCTCGATGAATTCAGACTTCTTCAAGTTGATGCACTCATTCTTTCTTGGCGCTTCAAACACCATCCTTAGATGTTCAATATGCTCCTCTCTTCTCTAAGTAAAAAATAGAATATCATCCAAGTAAATAACTACAAAATTACTCATGTGCAATTATAATGCCTCTATATGAATGTGCTCAACACATTGGCCAATCTAAAAGAAATAACCAACCACTCATACAAATTATCTTTGATATTAAATTCACTATTTAATTTATTGTCATCTTTGATCCTAACCTAGTGGTTTGATATTAAATCCACTATTTAATTTATTGTCATCTTTGATCCTAACATAGTGGTTTGATATTAAATCCACTATTTAATTTATTGTCATCTTTGATCCTAACCTAGTGATGTCTTAGATTATCTCTCCAATCATCCATCCTTGGTTATGGGGACATGTATCTGATTGTAATATTATTAAATGATCTAAATGGTCTAGAGGTTNCTTCACACTAGTCATTCACCATCACTTCATACCCACATTAGAAATAGAAAATTCTATATGGTTGTGGGTGCTTCAATTATGCTAGGTTTTATTTGTTTACCATATCTACCATGACCATATTTTTAGTACTACCACTATCAATAATAAATTTACATCACTTTCCTCCTAATTTGCACTTGGTTATGAAAATACTTTTCCTTAGCCACCCATATTTTTTTCACACGTCTCTACTTCTTTGGCACGATTATTCCAATATACATCATCAAATTTGTTGTTGCAACTATTTATTTATCCTTAGACACCTCATTCACTAATTAAGTTCTTAGTTCACCTCTATGTGCACATTCTCTTTGTGGACACTAAAATGATTTATGCCCTTCATCTCCACATGTATATAACAATATATCCCATGCTTGTAACCACCTAATCCTCTTCCACATCCTTTGAAACCTATAAATCCTCTACCTCAACCTTTGCTAGGTGCACTATTTTCATCTATCTTCTAGTCACATGCATCTTCTGTTTTTTGTATTGAATTGCAACCTCTACCACTGTGACCACTTCTTCCTCTACCAAAGTTTCTCTTGTTATCCTTGTGATTTATCTTCTCTCCTAACTTCTTCAACTAAATATATCTTATGATACTAATTCCATCTTAAATGAAAAATTGAACCATTCATTGATTGGAAATAGTCCTCCCCAAACTTTTGGAACTCTTGGCCAAGTTTGAAATCAATGGTCCCAAAGCCAAAAATTAAAGAAGATAAAATAAATCACTTGAGGATTGGCATTTCAAGACAGTATTATCATAAAAATATGTTTGTTTGATGCAAACACAACGCAAGAGAAACGAAAAAAAAAATGAAGCTGGGGAAGAAGATTGACACAATGCAAGAGAAACGGAAAAAAATGAAGCTTGGGAAGAAGATTGGGTAATAGCAGAAGGATGAAAGATTCAGAAATAAGTATACTTCAAGATCGAAGGATACAGAGAATTTTCAGCATATCCACGATGAACAAGTACTGTTTCTGAGCTAAAACAATTTGCTAAATATCAGTGAATAAGTATATACAAAATTTCTGATTAAGAGTGTATAGATTGCATTTCTAATACTTTCCCCAGAGCATAAATAAAAAAATTTAAGGGTTGGATTTCACATTTGAGTTTCCAGAATTATTTCTGTATATATTGTGTTGACTTTTGGTGTGATTGTGGGTTGGTATCTCCTTTGATTGACTCCTGGTTGTCAGAATTACACATGTCTGCACACCAGTCTCCTGTTTGTTAATTCGCTGATGTGAATTACCATAATCTTCTCATATTCCTTTGAATTCTCAAGTGCATTGTTGATTACCACAGCACATCCCTTACAGATCGATTTTCACTTAATTGAATGGCTAGCCCGTACCTTCTGCTCTGTTCGCCGGTTTAAAGTGATGGTTTGACTACTGTGCAAGTTACATGCTTCAGCTATCGTTTGATCTATCCAAGCCAATTGCACCAACCTGCAACATCCTACACACAAGGATTCTCCAAGCTGGGCGTTGGATTCATTAGCTACAACCATCCCCCCACACATATACACATGTTTCTGGGCGTTGAATTCATTAGCTACACCCAAACAAACACATATACATATATTTTGCCTTGAATGAATATTGAAAGGTTGGTGCGTTATTATTATTGTTGGGTTGAATCTTGTGATTAGTCAGAGTATATTGTTTCATTGAATTGATAGATTCAGAGCACTGGCCCCAGTATTTAAATTACATAGAAGCTTCTACTCAGCAGCTTGACAGAGACTGGTTGAGAAATTGAATTTTTAATTTTGCATGAGCCATATTTTTTATTAATTGAATTTAATGATTATAATCTTCATTTTATCAATGTTAACAATCATATCCATATTAAAGTAGAAATCCTTGAGAAGTTTTAGTTGCTTATTGATATCATAGGGAGTCCTAACTATAAGAACAATATCATAAATTTAAAGAAGGATGATGACTAAACTACCTAGAATTGAGTCAACATAACTTGTTTCTTGGAAACAACCCTTCAACTTGTCAATGTATATGTTTAGCAGAGTAAGCTTGGCAATAACAATCTCATACAACCTTATTGACCCATCTCTCAACTCAAAAGGAACTTTTAAGTTTTCTAATCCATTCCAAAGGTTAGTCCTAGGCATCATGTCAAATTTTTTTGTAAAGTCAACTAAACAATATAGGAGATTGATTTTATTATTGCAACACTCCTCCTCAATGATCCTAAGCATAATAAGGTGGTCCACAATTTAATGATAGCTCCTAAATACAGCTTGGCCTTTAACTCTTTTTTCATGGCTTTCTAGCCATAAACTCGTATAACCTAGTTAAAAG
>JZKD02S1727562.1:0-12237 GCA_000966675.3 Picea glauca
AGCGATTATGATGATGTTCATCATTTATGTTATATAATGATAATATTGTTATAATGGTTACAGTGGTTAAATATTTCTGGGCATATCAGATAGTTTACTGTGTAAAACAAATTGGAGGCCAACGAGCAATTTTGTTAAAGAAGGCATCAGTTTCGGTAATTGTTTTGGAAACAAAATATTGTTTAAACTTCAAGATTTTGGACAGAGATATATTTTGATTGCATCAGAGATAGCATGTTTTATTTTTTTCACTTGAACAATATCCGTAAAATTTCCCTATAATTCTACCATTTTTCACTAATTACACTCCTTCCACGATCCCGATTTCACTTATTACATCCTTGTTCTGTGATATAAACTTTAAAATAAAAGTCTGTGTGGAATCGAAAGAAAGATAACATAGCAAGGGTTGAGGACTGATATTCTTGATTTTTTATATACATAGTTAATTGTTTGGTTAATTGTTGAACATTGTCTGTATATTGATTCTCTCCATGATACCATTTTTTGCTAATTATACTCCCTCCATATTTTCCATGAACCCTATTATTCCTTGTTCACATGGAAATTAATGAATAATGTGTTATGGATGGATTTGCATGTATCTCGTGTCAATTTTGGAGCCAAATTTTGATTCATGTAAGCAAAGTGTCATGTATGGTTTATTAAGAGCTTCACTACTAAAAAATTGTTGCTACATGATGAGATTTTTCAGTAGAGACAGCAATGGTCGAAATAACAGAGGCAGTGGAAATTGGAATCAACGCCATAGGAGGCCTATATTTTCTATCCATTTTGGCGTTGACCCGCAAGAGTTGAAACAGTTGTTCCAAGTTGGGTTCTTTAATTGGGTTGGTCATGGGATAATCTAGCCTTGACCAGAAAGACCACCTTTCCAGCCTCCTCAAAATATTCTCGGCATTCTCGTTCCTCCACATGTGTCTTTGCAGCCCAAAGTCCCCGCAAATGACGTTTGGCAAGAGATTGTCCACAAGCTTGTCTTTCACCATCATGGTTGGCACACTATTTCATTTCCTTTACCACAACCTATTAATCCCAATGTCCAAATTTCTCATGATGTTTCGCCAGTTCAGTCTTAACATGCTAGTAAGAGATTGAAAACTGATATTCCCCAACCTGTGCAAGATAAAGGAAAGGCAGTTTCCTCCCCTTCTTCTCCCTCCACTTATTCTTCTAAATCTGTGTATTCCCGCCTTCATTTAAAGGATTACTTCTCCCATGTGATCAATGAGATGCAGCCCCAAGGATCCAATCAACCACGGGCTACTTCAGAAAAGTCTAAGGGAAACAACAGTGAAAAAAGGAAAATTGCCTCACCAAGTGGAAAATATGGTTTTTAAATTATGTCTTATGTGATTCAGTTGTTGAGGACAGTGTTTAATGTTTTTCATCATATTTTGGACAACAATCCCTATTTTTGATATTTTGTGGATAATGTGTATATATATTGTTTTAGGATATGATATAAGATATTGTTGATATTTAAATATCCAGTTTAAAATATATTCAAGGGAGTTACAAGGGTGGCATATGGTCAAAATGATTATATTTTGTGTGTTATATTTCATGATTTAAAAATAAGAAATGACGGGATTGACAAGGGGTCCCACCTACCTAGTTATTATTAATTAAGACCCTTAACTATATTATTATTATTTATTTATCCTAAACTAATTAGTTAAGTTAAATCAACTTAACTAAAGAAAGTAGTTGAACTATTTCAACTTATTGGGAAAGAATAAAATCTCAATGAGAAGAAAAGACAAGAGGAGAATAGAAGGAGAAAACAAGACTAAGGTTTGTTTTTTAGTTACATGAGATAGTTTTAGTTTTCATTCATTTATGCGTTTATTCGAAAGCCTGACTCTCTTGTTGATAGCAGGGTCTTATTGTAAATAGCAAGGTTCAAGACTGAACCACACTTTTGAGATGCTTGTTTTAGAGGTGTTGATTCATCCTTGATAGTTTGTGTATTCTTGTTTGTTTTTGAATTAATTTTCATGGTTGATAAAGGATATCTTGTAGAGTCAAAATGGCAGTAGTTTGTGGCAAGTTGTTCCAGATTATTAATTTCATTTTTACTTTACTATCAAAGTCTTTTTGTATGGTGTTCATCGAATATCTATAAATAATACTTTGGTCCATACCCTCGCAGGGGTTTTGTAAAGAGAAAAACACTTTGGTATCTCAGAATAAAAAAAAAATAGATTGCTATTCTGTCTCATACATGTGTTTTTGTGACTTGGTTACTTTTTCACTTTTTGATATCCATGTTTACTTTATCGTAAGATCTGTGTACATTCCAGTAGCTTTTATAAATTTTGTTTTATATTGCAACATATTTAAATTATAAAATCAGCCTCAGTCCTTGTAATTAATACTTGTGGATTGAGTGAATATTTTGAGGCTATAAACCTCGGGTGACATTCCCAACTATCTTTTCTTGGACAAGAAAGATCTAAAAATGATTGAGTAAGGTAATCCATACCTTTTCCTCAACACATGCATTGGTATTCCCTATGGACTTACAACACTGCCATATCCAAGACCCTTTTTCCTGCAATTCATTCTTTACACAACCAATACAAACTGTTAGTTTCTCATGTATATATATTCTCATGACACATTTACAATGACATCACAAACAATTATTAATTTATGCATTCTAACAGGTTCATTGCATCTATCTAAACATGAAAGGAAACACCATTCCTTACCTATGCATCATTTCAACATACCAAACTTTTCCAAATGAAATTCGATATTAAGTGAATTTAATCCAATGTGCCAATATCCATGGCCACATTCACATATCATTTACCCTAGCATTGATTTTAGATTGTTATTTTTCATGTTATGAACTATTGTCATGGTGTGTTGGAACTCAACCAACCTCTCCCAAATGGATTCCCTATCCATTTTCATTATTACAACAAGATTGTCCCTCTTGCTTTGAGCCGATCATAGCCTCAAATCATCACACATGAATGCATTCAATCATTCTTTCTTCATTGGTAGCCAAGGTTACAACATTTATGGCCACCCAATTTCTCTCTTTACCACTCTTCAACTCTGGTAGAATATTGTAAGATCCTTCTTCCATAATGGGTAGTCCATTACATGTCCTCTCATTTTCTTAATGAATTCAGTTGACATTCTACTTATGATCACTATTGTTCCCAATCATTCCTAATTGTTCAATGCATTCATGACACATCAGTTCATGATCTTTCTTGCAAGGACCATCCTTGACTATCAAAGGTTGCTCCCTCTTTCCTTTAGGTCTTTGTTTCTTGAATCATACCCTACTTGGGTATCATTGGCATGCAACAACCACTCTAAAACACATGCATATAATTAAAATAATAAATATTTTAGAAGGGATTCTTACCCAATCCCTTCCAAATCTTATGCCACATAGGAATGAACTCTTTATACATGTCATGGCTGCCAACACTCTCTCTGATATTACCTCACCATTGGTGCTTCTTGGGGATTTCCCCAAATTTCTTGCATAAATCTTTTCTATCATCAATCTTCTTGTACTTCTCCTCTACTTGAGGATGTCCATCATTGAAAATTGTCCTTTCTCAACAGTTCCAATCATTTCCTACACATAACATGCATCATCACATTCACAATTTACATCAGTTATCATATTAAATTAAAATGCATGTGTTGTAGTATTTAAATAAAAAAATTATTTATGATATGTCCTAGAATATCACTCCATTATGTTATTCCCAACATTCTTCTGAGTGCAAACATAATCAAACTTTCATTTGTGCATGCACAACTATAAACATTCTCATGCTAGAAGCATTTACACAACCAACATTTCATCTCTCTCATCCTACAGGAGTACAATAAACGATAAAAAAGGAATCAATGCACTCTTCCCTTGTCAAACTCCTACTGCACAACCCAAAAAATTTCAATCCAGACGAATTGTTTCCAAGGTCATATTGCCTTTACTTAACATGGCTCAACCAAGCCTATTCATTTAAACATACTTATTGGTTTATTTTCTCTTTATCAATTGTACTTGTTTTCATAGCTATTCTTTTAAGGCTTACAACTTTGTTAAGTAACTTAGAGTTTTAAAATTGAGAAAAGTATTCCTCCTCCTTTCCTCTTTATTTTCTATTGCAATCTATCCATTTTGAGATTTTAAAGTTTTATTCCTTGAGCAGCTTCGGCCAAGTTTCATCTTGACCTTCTCTAGTAATTCACAATGAAGTATGAACAACAGCAAGCTTTTAGTTCACAATGAAGTATGAACCTATGCATTCTGCACATTACTATTAGAAATCAGAATGGTCAACATTCATTTGCATATCCCTTATGCGTGCATTATATTTTAGAATGTAATCCAGGATTCTTATATAGACATGCCTTGTATCCCATTGCCCAACTTTCAACAGTTATTAAGGTTATAGCTTTGTTCTCATGAAAAAGTTCTCACATGTTTTCTCCACATGGAATTGTAACATCATGCAACTTCCTTATTTCAAATCCATCACTATCTGAGATGACCTCAACCTTGAGTCATCCTCAGCTTTGTCATTTCATATTCTCTCCCAATATTCCATAAGGAATATATGCTTGCATTCTTATTATGCATTTCAGATTTACATTCAAATAAGCACTCTTATGTTAACAGTTTACTTTCAAGTTGTGCTTTCATGTATTTAATCACATGCATTATAATGTTGTGTGTATCCACCACCAACACACTCTATAATTTCATATGCATATTTTGTTTAAAGTTATTTAACTCATGCTTTGCTCATGATATTCTTAAATTCATTCTTACCTTGCCTTCCCTCTTAATATACAGAGTAGTCTTTCTCATTTTCCTTTCAACATTTTATATTAGCTCTTTCTCCAAGGAGTGGCATACCTCCTCAAGCTATTATTTAAACCGAACAATTTAAACCCTTCTAACTAGGGTCATCAATGCATCCATGGTATTATTCAATATAGGCAAGCACACTCCTTGCCTCACAACCTACTTGATTAGGTAGTCATATTATGATTTTAAGCAAGTTTACACACAGAGAGAGATGTATGTGTGTGTGTGCATTATTTTCACCTTTTTATCTTGTTCATTCATATTTATTTAGCATCGTGCAGTTTTGACGAGACCTTACAGTCATTTACATGACCAGTCTCACCAATAAAATTATAATTATGTTTCCCTCTTTACAAGATAACAACTACAAATAATATCACTCTTGCTCATTTCCCTTTCAAAACAAACACATACACACACACACAAACTCATATGCCTTGCTTGCACATTTCATATTATTTATTCACATTTATTTTTCCTTAGTATCAGTCTTCATACCGGGAAACTTTATAACGCATTAAATCCATGCACTCAAGCATATACAAACATAGATAAATATTCATCATGCAAGTTCACTACTTGCACCTTTTTCCATGTCATTCACACACATGGATATTTCAAAATTCCATATCCTTCCTACCAAATAATATTACAGCCATTCTTATGAAAAGTCTCATAAGAATATTCACAATTATGTTTCCTTCTCTTCATGGCAACAACCAGCAAGAAACCATTATTTCTCTTTTTTTACAAAAGAAAACCGCAATTCCCAAAATCTAAGCAGGTAATTACAATATTACCCAAAGCAACAAAATTCCCAATTCCATCCTTTTTTTTCATGTTTCAACCATTCTTGCTCATTAGGTCTCTATCAGGGAAACCCTCTTCTGGATTCCCTTTCACTACTATATGAGCATACCCAACCATTCTTGTATTGCTTTCATCCACCTCTAGATGTAAGTCTGGCCCATTGGTCATATGAAAATGCCCAAGCAATTCTCTACCATAAACTAGATCAACTCCTTCATTGATCTATTACAAATTTAAATTCATATGGTTATTTGCAAACATCATCATCAACCTTTTACTTAGGAAACTATTATCATGTCATCACTAGCCATATGATCTATGACCATATCGCATTTTATATCTAATCACATACTATAATAATCCTATATGCATGTTATATGCATGCTCAATATTTACCATATGCATTCCAGCATATCCTCGTGCACTAAGAATTTTACCCATGCCTACAATGCAAACGTATTCCAACTATTTACCTTTGCATTAACTTGTATAGGAAATTGTTTAGGCCAATAGGTATATACACCAAGATTTTAGGCCAATAGGTATTTACCTTTGCATTAACTTGTATAGGCCAAGCTTTTTTGCAAGTTCCTTGAAATATTTAAGGCATGCAAAGACTTTAGATTTGAATTTGAGAAAGTAGATCCATGTGAATCTGGACCAGTCTCAATGAATGTAAGGACATATATTAATTTACTCATTGATTGATGTGGGAAAGGACTTTATACATCATTGTGCACGAGCTCAATAATGGAGGATTCTCTCCATGCTTTTCCTTTCTCAAATTTTTCTTCAGGGTGTTTTCCATGTATGCAACATTGATAGACTCCATCTGCAAATTTGATGTTTTGTAGACCAATTACCATTCCTTGCTTTCCAAACTACTACAAGTACTTGAAATTCAAATGACCAAAACTTTCATTCTATAATATACTTTCATCATTTGCATGTGTTAGTAGCATAACATAATCATATTTAGGAACAAAATGTGAAAATGTATACAACCTTGAATGGTGATCGACATCTCTGATGACAAATTTGGAGCCATCTTCCATATCAGAGATGGTCACTAAATTTGGGGTGAATTCAACCCTCTTTATTGTGTCAGAGTGAGTTATCTAATAGATAGAGATCATATTTATGGATATTTTTGGAACATGCAATACATTACTAAAACTTCCATTGTCTAGATCTACTCTTCCTTGTCCACAAACTTTTACAGGGGTGTCATCTCCCATCAATATGAGAGGGCCCATGCAAGGTTTCAAAGAGAAAAAAGTTTCTTTCATGGAATCCATATAATTTGATGCACTGGAATCTAAGATCCATGCATTGGGTGAGGAAGAGATAGCCATCGATGCATGTGCATTACCTCAATCTTCTAGTGACTTGTCTCTACGATGTTTCTTGGCATTTTCCAGTATGCAATACCCAAGGTTGGTTTTCTATAGATATTGAGCCATTAGATAGATATTTTTCTTCATGCATGAGATTTCTAGATGATATCCTCAGTTGCAATACCTACATTTGGATTTCTCCTTATTTGAATTTTCTGCTTTGGAGTTGGAAGACTTCTCAAAAGGTTTGAAGTTTCCTCCCTTTTTTTGATTAGGTTCCTTCTTTCCCTTTGATTTATTCTTAGATTTGGTGTTTAACTTGCTTCTTTCATGTGCAACAAGTGCATGGGATTTTGAATTCTTGAGAAAACCCATTTTTATAATCTTGTCTTGCTCATGTATGAGATATTCAATGAATGCATCCAGAGTAGGGATTTTCCATGTATCACTCCATGTAAGCTTTGAAGTATGAAATGTAGAGACAATGATCGAGTACATTGGACCCAGCTTCGAAAGAATGGAAAGGATTAGTCGATCTCCTTGTGATGAGTTATCTATTCCACATCCTTTGAGTTGAATTAGCAAGACTTTGAACCTTGTGAAGAAGTCTTGAAGGTTCTCATAATTGCTTGGATTTAGTGAGATTAACCCGTTCTATATAATATAAACACCACACATTTCATCTTGCTTTCCAAAGAGACCCTTTAGAGTGGTCCAATCATTTTTTGGATTTGTATATGATTCAACATGGAATAGTAATTCAAGAGAAATAGACAAGTAGAGAATTCAAAATGATTCGTTCATTCAATTAAAATATTTGTATTTTTCAATGATGCAATTTGGTTCCTCTTTGGTTGCCATAGTGATTCCATACAATCCTTTTCTCTGGAGAAGAAGAATACATTTTGGTTTCCATTCAAAATAGTTGTATGGGGTTAGAATCATTATCGATGAAATATTTTGTGCACCTTATTACAAGAACCTATTCTCTGATACCATGTGAAATCGGTGTAGAACTTGCACAGAGAATATAGCATGCAACAAGGAACGACAACAATTGCAAAGTTTTGAGATAAGAAGATGAAGAGAGACTGAAAAGTATTGTATTCCATAATGAATGAATGGAAAATTACATGTGGTATACTCTACATGAAAAACTAGTGCACCATAGTAGTGATTCTATAGATGATATGGACATGCACAAACAAAAACCTGAGTGAACTGCCACCTAGTCCTAGTTAATTGGCCATGTAGTCAACAGTTAACTAGTTTATACAACTGGAGTGGATATAACCTCATGCATGTGGTGCACTCTCCTAGCCTCATTCATATGAAGTTTTCCATCTTGGTGATGATTCCAAGGTAAGCGTGCAACACTTGGTGATAATTCCAAGGTTTCCATGCAAGACTTGACTCCATTGGTCTAATTGATGTACAATTGAGTAATACAACCTTCAACAACCATCAATACCATCACCTTGTTGCATAAGGATTGTGAATCTTTATAGACACTAAGTAATTGAAAAAGGAAGAAAAGATAACTTCTCAAATCAAAGGGACTATTCGAACAAGATTCGTCCATGTAGAAATTTTGTCTCTTGCATACGTTGAATCAAGTTGTTGTTTGAATGGACTAGTATTGATGTTGGAGTCAAGGTCAATAATTCTTCTGATCTTCTACAATGGAAATCCCTTAGAACCTTGGTGGAAAGAAAATGGAGGCTATTATGGTGATGTATTGAACATTCTTTAAATGAAGAGAAGCCACAATGTTGTCACAATTGAAAAATGGAGAAATGCTCATTATAATGTTGTAAAAATAAGTAGTTTCAAGTTGAAGGTGTGAAATGGGTCAGACCTGCTACTTTCTTTGTTCGTCTTAGTCATAAATATTTTTTTGTATTAATTAATGTGAAACTTTATTTATGTATATTATTTTATGGTGAATATTATTCAGTGACGAGCAAATGTTATTTCATGCAATAAGTGTCAGCTAATAATGCTAAAAAATATCCACCTAGTGATGTAGTGTCATGAAAAGATTTACGACAATACCGAATGGGACATATTTGATGTGACCTTGATCAATTTCAAATTAGTCAACCTATTCTTTGTAGATAATGTTTTATTATTGGTTTTTCCAAAGGTCGATAACTATTGGAATGAGTTATTTGTTGACTTGCAATTAGTTATGCCTTTAATTTTAAATTTCTTTTGGTTTCCAATGTTTAACATAAGAAAATGCAAATAATACTTATTATAGTAATTAAAATAAACCAATTTTTTTATTACATTATATTCGATGTCAAATTTGAGATCTTATTGTCGGGGTGGCTATGATATTGTTGGTAATATCACTTACATTAAATCATTACCCAGTGAAAGTTTGAGGTCTTATTTCCTGAGTGTATGAGATATTGTTGGTAATATCACTTGCGTTAAATCATTACCCGGTGTTGTCACCTTGTCAAAGAAATTATTCTCTATCAAAATATAGTGAACTAAATTCCTTCCATTGACCATTCATGGCCATTCAAGAGGTAAGGTGGTGAGATGCTTTGCAGATATGTCTTCTACTTGCCACCGCCCACCACCCAAGAGAAAATTGGCAAAGATATATAACAAGTGTCATTTACCTTCTTTTCCATGATATTATTTATCACCTTTACCTTCCTTGATGGTATTTCTACTTTGATAAGATCAAATATAATCAAATATAAGGGCCAGTTGTTCAAATCTCCAATAGTATGTGGAACTACAACTTGAACTTGATCTCGAAATATATGATGCAATTTCACACTTTCCTTGATAAGTTGAGTCCGGATACGATGACCTATTCAAACTAGTATGTAGCTCAACTTGATATATGTTCACTACTTTGATATATATTATATAGTTCTAGTATACCCTCTATTCTCATTAATTTCATCTCAATTCTATCCTAGGTCTGGCTATGATGGGATTCTCACTTGTGACTTCTAGTGGGTTTGTTGTTTTTCATCAACACTAGCTCCAATATTGCATTGATTAGAATCATCTCTCGAACAACCAATTGAAACAAAAAAATATTTTAATTTCCTATGTCATGCTTCATGTATCATTCATCTTAACAAAACTACTTGTATTATTTATCTTAACAAAATTCTTTTGTATCCATAATTTTTTCACTACTCTTCACGTTTACCTTTTATCAACAATTCAACTATGTCCAATAGAGAGACTCATGCTTAGACAATTAACTAAATAATTAGACAACCTCAAGTTTATTCATGTTAACATAACTTAGAAGACGAATTGATGCATATGCATCTTGAATGGCTAGAAGATAAAAAAAAATATAGGAGTAGGATATGTGCATGTTAACATTGAACTTGATTCAAATAGTTTTTATCCATTTTCTCTGAAGTTAATATGTATTAATTTGGTTTGGAGGAGAAATTTTATCCTACCCACCAAGGTTCAACTCCCACTTGTTATGTGCGCTCTTCATGAGCCAATTGTTAGATGGGGATGGCAAGGTACCAAAAATCTCATTCTTTCTTATGCACTTGAGAGTGGAACAAATTGTATTTTGAGGAAAAAAAACATTTTCTTGAATAATAATTATGACATCATTAGTTTCAAGTATCTTAAAAACATGCACCAATGATAATTCAAAGAAACTAGTGATTGTTCACAAGTGACCATTCAAAGAAGCCAAAGGAAATAAATTCTTGAACTTTTCCTTTTTAGTGCTTGGGTATCTATATAATTTTAAACTATGGCGACACTGGTAATCTATTTAGATTTCATTTTGGATGATAATCTCTTGGAATTATGTCATTATTGTTTTGGTTTTGTTGAATTTTATAACTTGGCAATGGACCCATTGGGTTGCAGTGTTGCAATTGACCATATTTTACAAAATTGTGTCAAGAAACATCCCTTCTCCCCTACAATTTTATGAGTAGAAAAAATGATCCTGCAATTACCCTCCTCCTAATCATGTTTGAATTCCATAAGTCCCATAACATGAGACACAATTATTGGTAGTGACATCAGTGGGATGACATGTCCACTTGAGACAACACTCACCTTAAAAAGGGGAATTCCAATTCAAGGTTAAATACTACCACCCCACAATTAGGGACCCATAACTACTCCACATGCAATGCATTCAATTCCTCGTACTAGCATGTGACTTATGGTGAATTCATTTCATCATACTAGTCCACAAGTCTAGATGACAATTGGGAAATCATTTTGTATTCGTACTGCAATGTCAGTTTTTCCCTCCGACTTGTTGGATTTCCATCATCAAAATCATATGTCTAGACCTATACATGAAGCACCATTGTAGATTCCAATCATCACCCATGTCAAATGCATCTCACGAAATGCATATGTAACATAATGATAAACAACATTTATCCTCGACAAGTTTATATCACATATCCTTGATAAGAAGGAAGATTGCCATGGGTTAAATATAAGTGTGAGTTCACATGCTATTGATAAAGTGAAAGGTTTGTGGATTGTATATTTTATGGACCTTCTTATTCCATGATAAGAAGGAATATTCACACGGGTTGAATCTAAGTGTGAATTTACACTTTATTGATAAAATAGAAAGTTTGTGGATTGGAAATTCTATGGATCTTAATATTTCAATAAGAATACCAACACTTTATTGTGTTGTCTACTTTTTAAAATATTAAAATGAACTCATTCAACATAGTGTGTATAGGAGTAATAATAACTAGGAAAGGAAATGACAAAGTGAATYGAGGTGGTTATGTTGGTCAAGAATAGGAGGTTTATTTTTTGGATAGTCCATGACTTAGAGGATTTGTTCAACAAGTTCCATGTGTTTCTTATTCATTTATGTGTAGATAATAGTCATGCATCAAGTTCCAATCAAAAGAAGATTCTAGTTGGTTAATATCAATGGAAATATGGTGGGAGGATGTGATGGAGGGTTGGTGATATATAAAAAGAACCTCCTTAGGACTATTGGATTAGAAAGGAATCAAGGGTTTTCGTTATGTCTCGAGATATTTTGATGGATCACTAGTACAACACAATGAGAGCCTAAAATCAAATGGGCCGAATGAGACCAGTAGACATGAGCACATGAGAGGATCATCACATCAACCATTTTCCAATAGAGATGATATTCACTCACTACAAGGTGCCTAAGTGAATTCTCTATCTTGCATGTTTTTGAACACACGT
>JZKD02S1727562.1:12247-26957 GCA_000966675.3 Picea glauca
TACTGTGTATGTGTGTGATTGTTTATTTCTTACTGCTCATTATTGGATAATAATTCTACATTGATATAAAATTTGAAGAAAAAATATTATAATTACGCTATTACTGATTCACCCCTCCTCTTAGTAATCCAACATCATAAACCTATCTAGATCTCAAATTTTTTTCTTTAACACTCCAATTCATGTTCAAAGAAATGTAGCCAGGATTCTTAGGTTCCAATGAGCCAGCCTCCCCTCCAAATATTTGGGAGCCCCGCTAATTGACAAAGCCATCCGGAACACTTCGTGACAAGAGCTGCTTGAAAAATTAAAAACAAAGCTAATCAACTCATATATTACTGACTCTTCATGGGAGAATTCTTCTCATCAAGTTTGTCCTTATCTCCATGCCCCTGTACTTATTCTCAGTGTTATAAACACCAAAAGGAATCCTAAAAGAACTCAGGACTCTTCAGACAGCCTTTCTTTGGGGGGGTTCTACTAAAGAAACAAAATGGGCCTTAATAGCATGGGAAAAGTTATGAAAACCAAAGTCCTATGGAGGTGTAAGAATCAATGACCCTTTACATGTAGGACGAGCCCTAACAACCAAATTATGGTGGAGGTGGATCACAAACCCATAGGATTTTAGGGCCAAAGTATGGAAAAATAAATATGCCTCGAAGGTGGAGCTACAACATATTATCCGCATGGATGGGAATGAAGATGGCTCCCTCATTTGGAATACCATCTAGCAGAATAGAGAGCTAGTCCAAAAAGAAAGTTTTTGGAAAGTGCATAATAGGAGGGAGACCCTCTTCTGGAACGATACCTGGGAACAACTACCAATCCTAGAAAACCAAGAAGGGATGGAATGAGCTAGAAAATCCATGATGGAAAAAGGATGGACCCTAGTCCATCAGTATTGGAAGATTTCAGGCTCCCCAGACTATGAATATGATAGAATTTGGAAAGAGCTGGAAGACTGGCCAGTTCATCTGGACACAGAGGTCGGGAACCACATTAAATTTAAGCTCTCTTAGACAGATTAGATTTAAAAATGGGATGGATATTATTTGTTGGGGAAATAGAGGTGAGGGGACGTTCAAAGTTAAAGATGCCTACTTAAAAGCAACAAATTTGTTAGAAATGAACAAGAGAAAGGACTGGCAGTGTAATATCCCCAAGGAAGAGCCCTGTTGTAATCATGTTTATGAATTGTAAATCATGTTTTGTAGGCTAGTGAGCCGAGTATTGATAAGCTAGTAGGATTATGTGGTTATTAGGCCGAAGAGCCTAAGTATTAAAGGCCAGGAGCCTATTTTTGTAAATGTAATATGTAGAACATTAATAATATATAAACATTGCTACGTACCGACCGACCATGAAGAAAGAGTGATGGGGGACTAAGATTCCATAGATTGGGTAAGGGAGAGGGGGTTGATAGGTAGGAAGAGGGGCTAAGCTTGAGGGCTTAAGTCCTTAGGAATACTAATTTATTATTATTCCAAAGCTATGTGAAAAACATGTTCTTTTTATCCTAAGTCATGGGAGAGGCAACGTATGCAGCTCCAACATGTGAAAAAAGGGAATGCGTACTTGATGGATTGCATGCAGCTTCATGGGCGACATGTGTCGGCCTAGGCACATGAAATTTAACCCAAGAATTGAGATGGGATGGGGGTTCATCCTCCATTCTGCCATCGGTTGTCAGAACCATTTGGGGAGTCTATGAACGACCTCTGCTTAATTTTCCTGTCACACAATCCTGAAAACCAGATCCAGAAGTCGATTGGTGTATTCCTGTGAATTTCGTGGCCTTTGTATTCTTCTTTTTCAATATTCACGCACACACCTGAGACCCGAAATCCGTCGCCTGATTCATTTTGTGATTCTTCCATACTCTGTCTGAGTTCACTGGAATCCTCCCCGAGAACCGTTTTGTCTCTGCACTGGACCTCTGCAGAGCCACACACCTCTGAAGCCGACCCGCGTCTTCTGTGAAACCTGAGCAATTGTCTATGCCATGAGTGTTATAACTGTGGGCTGTTGTGGCCACACAGTCCCTTGGCTGAGTGTGATTGGCTACCATCATCCATTCCTTGCTGAGCCTTGGTGTCCTCCTTGTGCTGGAACAAAGATGAAGAAGCAGGTTGTTAGGCCTGTGTGCAACACTCTCTCCAGTTGAGAGAGGTGGTTGTGGTTGAAGAAGTAGGTTGTCAGGCCTATGAGTGACTCTCTCCATGTGAGAGAGTGCACGAAGGAAGTGAGAACTCCTAGAAGGGGTCCTGTAGTTTCCACAGAGCTTGGAGAATTCCAGTCCGTTCTGTTGCTGAAGCCCAAGGCAGGGAGGTTTAGCAGCCGAAGGACTGTCTTGGTGACAGTGAAGGTGTATACTCCTGGGGTGGGACAGGAATGTGGGGAATGAGATTCTGTGAGCAGTGGGCATCAGTGGCTCCTGGGAGAGAATCCTTCCTCATAAACTGTATGTCTTCCATTGACCTTGCCTAGCCTAGGATTCCCTTTCCCGGTGGAGCTTAGTCCCAACTCATGGGTGACCTACTGCTGAGAGTGATGAGAAGTGTGGTCTAAGGTTGGGAGGTTCATGGAAGGTATGCATGTAGTTGGTGGTGTATTACAATTTCAAAGATAAGTGTCATTATGTGTTTTAATTCTGTACTTAATTAAAATGCATATTCTGTGATACTTGTAATATTATCATGTATTCCGTTGCTAGTTTGAATTGCTGTTAATTTCGTTTAAGTCTGTATGATAGCAATAATTCCATGTCAAATGTGTTAATTTGATTTAATTCTTATTCTTTATAAATAATGCATGTTATATATTTAAGTATGAGAATGTTTCCGCATAGTAGCATTTCCAGACAAGTGGGTTGACGGTCGGGGATGTTACAATATGGTATCAGAGCCATGTTTTCAATGCTGAGTTTGGATGGGCTGGATAAGTGGTCTTTGGACCCAAGGTTTCAAGAGGAAATTATGTCTGGAAGACTAATTTCAGACCTCAGAATGTTTCTGAGTGCTAAGGGGTTACTTGGCCATGTTATGAAGCTCAGGAGGAGTAGCAGTAGAATAAAACTACAGTCAGCGTGGTATTTGACCACAGAGAGAGAGAGAGCTCAACACTTGGGGTGTTGGAGCCATAGGATTTGTTTGGATGGAAGGGAAATTCAGTACAACCGTTAGATTTGGAGAAGGTACATGAGGGTTATCCTAGAAGCCCTTCGGAGTTTGGCAATCGGGAGAAGCGAGGTGCGTGGAGGCATAAACGACCGAAACCCGAAACCCCGAAGTCCCGAGGGAGACTACACCATAGATCTGGAGAAAATATCTTGACCGTTGGATCAAGCAGAAGAGAAGATTGTAATTTCAGGAGTTTGGCTGTCGGGAGAAGTGGGATGTGCCCTTGCAAAAACTTTTGAAGTCCGAAGATCCAAAGAAAATGAGTAGACGTGGTGGGTTTGGATGACGTTGCTAGTATTCCGCCATGTGGAATCCTGTGTGAGCAGGGTTAGTGGGGCCCGAGATTACATAACGAAGTTAAGGGTCGAAGGACCCACAATGGCATTGATCATGATACATCAAGATCAACAGCCAGGATACATTGCGGGGACCCAAGTTGCACGGAAGATAATTCTCCAAGGCGGTCCCGCAATCCAAACCGTGGTTTGACTTAAGGGTTTATGTGTCAACGTTAGAATAATTGTAGGATGAAAGGTGGGTTACTCCAAACCACTATTGCGTGCCCCTGCAATTGGGAAAATGTTAAGCGATGTGAGGTAATGACATCACCTAAGGTGACGTGGAAGTGTTTGCGGTGTGTGGATGTGAAATATTCCGAAGTCCTGAAGTACCAGAACTCAGACACTTGAGGTTCCACAGCGAGTGTTAGCCATTGGATGCTAGGTAGCCATGGATGGTTGATCTTCCCTATGTCATGAGTTTGTTAGTCCCAAACTCAAGAAGTTGTTGTGAAGTTCTTTGAAACCTCCCGAAACGCGAAGTCGCGAAGCACCCTTTTTGCTGAACGAGTGGTCACGACCCACGATCACGTGGGTTAGGGATTAAGAGAGAAGGGGCTAGAGAATGAAGGATTGTTATAGAGCCGAGAAGAGCTCATAAAATTCATGAAATATGAACGTTTTCTTGATTCAGACTCGGTTTATGAATTCTGTGGGATTTGTTTTTAAGGAATGATGGCCTGACAAATTTCGTTTGTTTGCACATTGTGTTTACAGAAGTTAACGAGTGACGGAACCAAATAGAGTTGGCACATAGTGCGGGAATGGAGGAAGCACAAAATGCTTCCAGTTCAGAGAATGAAGCAAAATAAATGGATGTCTGTTTGGGAGTTAAAGGTTCAAACTCCAATGGGCATGGAGAAGAGATAGATAAGGAAGGGAATATGATGAAAATCATTGAAAAATTGCAGAAAGATGCCCAAAATCACCAAATAGATAGCAAAAAGATCAGGAAATCTGAGGATAAACAAGGTGAATTCAACTTAAATTTGATGAAGAGTCTGGAGATAATAGAAAAGAAGTTGGTCAAGGAGAGAGACTCGAGCAAAACCAGGAGTCATCCGACTTCTGAGGGAAGAAGATCAAGGAGTGTTGGTAAACACCATCATCATTCCCAAGGTCGCTCCAAGAGGAGGGAACACAGTAGTTCAAGCCCATCTCCTACTAGAAAGCATAAGATATCTGGAGTGGATGAACTAAAGGGAGAAATGAACAAGATTAATCCTCCTACGTTTGATGGAGAACACAATAAGGAGGAAGATTTCGAAACATGGTTGCTCGACATGAGGAAATATTTTCAACTGTAGAATTATTCCTCTCATGCAGAAGGAAGAATTGCGATGTATCAACTGAAAGGAAACATATCCATGTGGTGGGATCAGCTTGTGCAAGTACAACACATTATAGAGAAAGATATCACTTGGAAATAATTCAAGAGGTATTTCGAGAAGAAATACTTGACTAAAAGATATTATGACAAAAAGATGAAAGAGTTATTTGAACTCAAGCTGGGAAGCATGACCATTGATGAATACGAATGAAGGTTTTTAGAATTACTGAAATATGTTCTGTTCATCAAGGATGAGACTGTCAAGATTCAAAGATATCTGAGTGGACTGCCACCTTCCATTGGGGACAAGATCCAATATGATGACCCAAAAACTATGGAAGAAATGATAAGACGAGTGAAATTCTTATATGAGCAGCAAAGAGAGAAGCCTACTTTTCGGAAGGCTTGGGAAGACAAGAATAAATTCAAGATGGATTAGAGGAAGAAGGGAACTAAGCCACCCTTTTTCAGAAATAGTCCTCAAGGACATCCATATTTTAGAGATCCCAGGAAGGTTGATGTAGGTAGGAAAATGACAAGATCGCCACCTATGGAATGTTGGGGTTGTAAAGAAAACCATAGGTACATATATTGCCCCCACGAAAATGATAAAGTGAGAGCTGTCCATAATGTACAACAAGATGAAACAGTGGAGGACATGGGCAGTAGAATGCCAAGGATCTACACAACCTTGGACAACAAGCAAGATGAATATCAGTCGGACATGATTGAAGTGGAAGGTATGATTAACAACCAACCATTTACTATTTTAATTGATTCAGGGCCTAGCCATAGTTATATAGATCCTAGAGTGGTGGAAAGTTTGAAGATGTATTTTAGGAGGTACCCAGACTACCTCCGAAGAGAGATATTGACTTCTCTATAAACTTGATGCCTGGAGCAGCTCCAGTGTAGAAATCTCCTTACAGAATGAGTACCCCAGAGCTGAAAGAGTTGCAATTGTAGCTTGAAGAGATTCTGAAGAAGGGGTACAGACACCCAAGTGTGTCACCTTAGGGAGAATCAGTCCTGTTTGTGAAGAAGAAGGAGGGAACACTGATATTGTGTATCGATTTCAGACAATTGAACAAAGTATTTGTAAAGAACAAATATTCTCTGTCGAGGATTGATGACCTCTTCGATCAGTTGAAGGATGCGAAGATATTTTCGAAGATAAAACTCAGGTTGGGATATCACCAGGTAAGGATAAAGGATGAACACATCAACAATACCACCTTTAGAACAAGGTATGGTCATTACGAGTTCACAGTGGTGCCATTTGGACTGTCGAACGCACTCGCTGTTTTTATGTGCTTAATGAATGGTGTATTCAGGGACTATCTAGACAAGTTTGTCATAGTCTTTCTGGATGACATTCTGGTGTATTCCAAGTCGGAGGAAGAGGATGAGAAACATATTAGGATGGTTTTACAGGTGCTACGAGAGCACCAACTATATGCCAAGTTGAGAAAGTGCTCATTTTATCAGGAGCAGAACCATTACTTGGGGCATATTATTTCGAAGGAAGGGATAGCTGTAGATCCTAAGAAGATTGAGGCCATTAGAGAATGGTCAACGCCAAATAACGTGATAGAAGTCAGATCCTTTATGTGTCTAGATGGTTATTACATAAGGTTTATCACAGGGTTCTCAAGGATAGCTCACCCTATCACTTCCTTGCAAAGGAAGGAGAAGAAGTTTCAGTGGACAGAGGATTGTGAGAAAATATTTTAGCAATTGAAACAAATGTTAACCAGTGCTCCAATATTTAGGATCACAGATCCAAATGAAGATTTCGTGGTGTGCACAGGTGCATGCAAAGAAGGACTAGGAAGAGTCCTCAGTCAGAATGGATTCGTAATTTGTTATGAATCTAGAAAGTTGAAATAGCACGAAAGGAACTATGCAACTCATGATTTGGAGTTGGCATCCATAGTACACACTCTAAATAAATGGAGACATTACCTCATGGGAAGGAGGTTCAAACTAAGAACAGATCATAATAGTCTAAAGTACTTGTTTGATCAACCAACCTTGAACACTAGATAGAGTAGGTGGCTGGAGTTTCTCTGTGAGTAAGATTTTTATATCAAGCATATCAAAGGGAAGGAGAACACCGTGGCTAATGCACTCAGCAGGAGAGTGCATGAATTAATGTTACAACCATTAGCATGTACTGAACTGATATTAAAAGCAGAATTTTGGAGGCTGCAAATACAGATTTGCAGTACAGGGATTTGGTAGCAAAGATGCAACAGGGTAAGATTCCACAGAAAGTGGAGATTTATAAATTGGAAACTGATGGAGTACTTCTGTAGAAGAACATAATTTATGTACCCAATGTCCAGTATTTGAAACTTGCGATTTTTCATGAAATGCATAATTTTCCTTATGTTGGGCACCCTGAATATCAGAAAACTGTGGCAGTAGTCAAGAGCCATTACTTTTGGCCAGGAATGAAGAAAGAGATTGTTGAATACATAGCCATATGTATGGAGTGCCATAAGGTTAAAACTGGGCACAAACACCTAGCAGGATTGCTGCAACCTTTACCCATTCCTGAGTGGAAGTGGGAAGTGGTGACAATGGATTTCATCACGGGATTTCCCAGAATCGGCTAGCAACATGATTAAATCATGGTGGTAGTGGACAAGATTATGAAAGCTGCCCATTTCATTCCATTAAAGACTACTCACAAGGCAGAAGATGTTGCTGATATTTTTATGAAGGAAGTGACATGATTGCACGGAATTCCCAAGACAATTGTGTCTGACGGAGACCCAAAATTTACCTCAAATTTATGGAAAGGGTTGTTCAAGGGATTTGGAACGAATCTGAACTTTAGCACAACCCATCATCCTGAGTTTGATGGGAAGACAGAGTGGGTGAATTGAGTGATAGAAGACATACTAAGGATGTATGTGATGGAAAAACCATCTAAATGGGAAGACTACCTACCCTTGGTAGAATTCGCCTACAACAATGGGTATCAAGCATCGTTGAAGATGATCCCATTTGAAGCACTTTATGTCAGAAAGTGAAATACTCCAGTGAGATGGAATAATCTAGTTGATAGGGAATTAGTTGGGCCAGATTTGCGCAAGGAAATGGAAGAACATATGCTAAAAATTAAGCATAATTTGAAAGCTGCCCAAGATAGGCAGAAAATTTATGCTGATAAAAATAGAACCCACAGAGAGTTTAAAGTGGGTGACCATGTTTTTCTGAAAGTAAAAGCCAATAGAAGTTCCCTGAAGCTGGGAAAATGTGCCAAGTTGGCAGCCAGATTTTGTGGGCCATTTGAAATCCTAGAAAGGATTGGGCCAGTTGCATATATTCTTGCATTATCTGCGTCCATGATTGTACATAATGTATTTCATGTTTCATTGCTTAAGAAATATATACCTGATGCTAATCATGTAACTAATTAGAATGTGATTCAGGTGGAGCAAGAAGGTGTCTTGTAAGTGCATCCTGTGCGCATATTGGACCAGAAAAGCAAACAACTCCAGAATCAAGCCATAGGGCTTGTAAAGGTCCAGTGGACCTGGTACGGTCCTGGGGACGCAACATGGGTGGATGAGGATGCTATGCGGGTAGAATACCCATATCTTTTTGAAGATTTTGAAAATCTTGCTAATTCTTTGTGAAATTTTCACTAAGGACAATGCAAAAATAAGGGGAGGGGATTGTAGTATACCCAAGGACGAGCCATGTTGTAATCATGTTTATGAATTGTAAATCATGTTTTGTAGGCTGGTGAGATGAGTATTGATAAGATGGTAGGCTTATGTGGTTATTAGGCTGGAGAGTCTAAGTGTTAAAGGCCAGGAGCCTGTTTTTGTAAATGTAATATACAAAAGATTAATAATATAGAAACATCATTGCGTGCCGACCGACCATGAAGAAAGAGTGATGGGGGACTAACTTTCTACATATTGGGTAAGGTAGAGGGGGATGAGAGGTAGGAAGAGGGGATAATATCGAGGGCTTAATTCCTTAGGAATAATAATTTATTATTATTCCAAAGCTATGTGAAAAACATGTTATTTTTATCCTAAGTCCTGGGAGGGGCAACACATGCATCTCTAATGTGTGAAAAAAGGGAACGCGTACTTGATGGAGTGCATGCAGTTTCATGGATGACATGTGTTGGACCAAGCACATGCAATTTAACCTAATAATTGAGTCGGGATCGGGGTTCATCCTCCATTCTTCCATCGACTGTCTAAACCATTTGGGGAGTATGTGAACAACCTCTGCTTAATTTTCCTGTCACACAATCCTGAAAACCAGAATCAAAAGTCGACTGGTGTATTCCTGTGAATTTTGTGGCCTCTGTATTCATCTTTTGAAATATTCACACACGCACCTGAGACCCAAAATCTGTCACCTGAGTCATTTTGTGATTCTTCCATACTCCATTCGAGTTCGCTGGAAGCCTTCCCGAGAACTATTTTGTCTCTGCACTGGACCTCTGTAGAGCCACACACCTCTGAAGCCGACCCGTGTCTTCTGTGAAACCTAAGAAACTGTTTATGCCGTGAGTGTTATAACTTTGGGCTGTTGTGGCCACGCAGTCCCTTGGCTAAGTGTGATTGGATACCGTCATCCGTTTCTTGTTGAGCCTTGTTTTCCTCCTTATGTTGTAACAGAGCTGAAGAAGCAGGCTGTCAGGCCTGTGTGCAACACTCTCTCTAGGTGATAGAGGTGGTTGTGGTTGAATAAGTAGGTTGTAAGGTCTATGAAGGACTCTCTCCAGGTGAGAGAGTGCGCAGAGGAAGTGAGAATTCCTGGAAGGGGTCCTGTAGCTTCCATAGAGCTTGGAGAATTCCAGTCCGGTTTGTTGTTGAAGCCCAAGGCAAGGGAGGTTTAGCAGCCAAAAGACTGTCTTGGTGACAGTGAAGGTGTATACTTCTGGGGTGGGACAGGCATGTGGGGAATGAGAGTCTGTGAGCAGTGGGCATAAGTGGTTCCTGGGAGAGAATCCTTCATCATAAACTATGTGTATTCCATTGACCTTACCTAGCCTAGGATTTCCTTGCCTGGTGGAGCTTAGTCCCATCTTGGGGGTGACCTACTACTGAGATTGATGAGCAATGCGGTCTAAGGCTGGGAGGTTCGTGGAAGGTTTTCACACAGTTGGTGGTGTATTACAGTTTCAAAGATAAGTATCATTATGTGTTTTAATTCTGTACTTAATTAAAATGCATGTTCTGTGATACTTGTAATATTATCATGTATTCCGTTGCTAGTTTGAATTATTGTTAATTCCATTTAAGTCTGTATGACAACAGTAATTCCATGTCAAATGTGTTAATTTTATTTAATGCTTATTCTTTATAAATAATGCATGTTATATATTTAAGTATGAGAATGTTTCCGCGTAGTAGCATTTCTCGACAAGTGGGTTGATGGCCGGGGACGTTACAGGAAGCAAATATCGTAACCTGGGATTTGGCCCAAAATGCCAACCTTTCTATGGTTGATCCTCTCCAGGAAAGTGTTGACATGGGATAAACTAAGAAATAAAGGGTACAAAGGCCCCTCCATCTGCATGTTATACAGAGAGGAGGAGGAAACCCTCACCCACCTTTTTTGTACCTGTACAAAAGCGAGAAGGATCTGGGATAATGGGGCAATGATGTTTCAGAGAGCCAAGGCTGACAGATAATACCCAACAAGCCTGATCATCAAGTGGTTAGTAGAATCGTTCGAAAACCCCATCCTAAACCAAACTTGGGATATATTTCCAGGGATAGTGATGTGGAACCTATGGAAAGAAAGAAACATAAGAAATTTTAAACAAAATCCTCTCTCAACCCAGTTTGTGTGGAACATAATTAAAGAGAATGTGAAAGAATATATAGCTTTGAGTACCTGGTCGTCTGCAGACCAAATTATTCTTGTGGAGGAAGAAGACATTTTTCAGACGGTGGAACTTGGAACTGGCCTTCCAACAAGCAAATAAAGCTATTTTTTGTAAAATAGAAAATAAAAACCAGGCTTGGAACCCACCAAAAAAAGGAACTATTAAGCTAAATTTTGATGACGCATCCAAGGATAAAGCTAGGAAATCTAGAGCGGGGGGTCTTCTGAGAGTTTTAGAAGGGATAATATTGTCCATGTTCACCAACAAAATGGGGTATAACTCCAATAATGGAATGGAGCTGGAAGGGATCATCAGAGGCTTGGACATGGCCAAACACCAGGGAATAACGAGTCTGTTGGTGGAAGGTGACTCTCTCCTTATCATAATGGCTCTAAAACATCTGAGAGAGGGATCTAATCTAGAAAAAATCTCCACAAATTGGAGAATATCTCATGGTTGGGCGTAGGTTTCTAATATGATTCAACATTTCTATGTGATAATACTAGCCCAAGTAAGAAAGAGCACCAACTCAGTGGCAGACTACTTGGCCAACATAGGAGTCTAGCAGAAGACCCAAATTTCAAGGTGGTAGTAGGGGGACCCCACTAACTACACCACTTGCCACAATATTAAATGAAATTGACATGAGATGACACATGATGAGTCAAGATGAGTAGGAGATAACAGGTGAGGAGCTGGAGAAAGGTACTGGGACAACAGTCAAGAGGATGAGAGATAAGGACCTAGTTGGAGAAACATAGAAATCCACTAGGTCCCATGATGATATAGGGGAAACAATCATAATTGAAAGTTGACATGTTCTACTGTTGATTATGACATTGCGGGCACATGACGAGATGAGAGGGATCATTCCATAGAAGGGGTCGACCTTCATATCCACCAAACCAACTTTGTGTAGTAATTTGATGAGTATTATAGAGGATGTCTAGATGGGATGAGGTTTCTCATGCAGTGATAAGATTAGTATGTCGGCGGAATATTGGATGGGATAAGGCCTTTTAAGGAAGATCGAGGTAGATTACCGTCATCATAGGAAGGTGAGGAACAATAATGGGAGTGTTCATAAGGTTTAGATGGAGAATAAGATTCATAACCATGGTAGTTATGGGAAGCAAGGTGAAAGGACTATAGGTACAACCTCCTCCTGGGTGAACCATGTGATAGGCATAATGATTCGGTCCATTGTAAGGAGGAAAGGATGACATGAATTTAGGATTGTTTCCCTCTACGAGCCTACCATTTTGGTAAATAAATTGGTTAAGACTCGACACCCCAAGAACATAAAGAAGATAACATCTGAGAATTGGAAGTGGCAGAGGTGGACGAAGAAGTTTAATACTCCTTCGTGGTGCTTATTGCAACTTAGTATAGGCAGTTGGGATCGGGTCTAGAATGACCACAGGAAAAATAAGGCTGCAAATTCTAAAGAAGATGAAATTAGGATAATTAGAGCCATGGCTAGAAAGGGTTCAAGGCAAGAAGGCAAGCAATCAAAACCCTCTTCTTCAAAAGGGTTGACAATTTGTTCAAGGGCAGCTTGAGCAACGTGGATGACTAAGATGCACTTAAAGAACCCGAGCATGGAGAAGGAAAGAAAATATTTTGTTGTCATTGAGGAAGCAGTGAGGCGTTAGAGCCACTCAGCCTTAGACGCAAATATAGAAAGTGAAGTGCAGTATTGGGTGGACGACCCCAAATATTCCCGCACCAGGGAAACCAGTTTTTTTCAGCTGGCGGAAATGTAATGGGTAGTAAAATCTATGGTTTCCCAGGATGTGGCCAAGGCTAAAAGAGATAATGAAAAAACCCTCCAGGTGATTGAAATCTTAGATGGGAAATTTGATCTCTTATGTTGCTCATAGTTTGGAATCAAATTTCAGGTCAGACAGGAGGCCTAGCACTCGAACTCTCCAAGATCGTGTGCCTGCCCAATTCATATCGAGGATGAGGATGAGACCAATGCTGCGGTTGGAAAGGTAGACAAGGGAAAGGAATGTTTGGAATATATGGAGAATCCCAAAAACCCATTTGTCGGGTTTTGATCTACGTTCTCTGTTTTTTTCTCTACTCACTTGTTTTGTCCTCCTTTCGCTTAATCCTTTTTGGGTAATTATGATTCTTCCCCCGATTTTGTCTCATATCAAGGGGTTTGTATGGAATGTTTCAAAATTTTTAATGTCGTATAGTCTCTTGTTTGTAATAGTGAGATGGTTGGTTTCCATTATGGCAGCCCCTTAGTAAGGACTCCCTTGCATGTCTTCTTTTATATATTCACTGAAGAGGGATTTGACTTCCGCTATGGTAGGCCCTCTCTGGTGCGAATGTACTTTTATTGTCCATATATAGAAACATAAATTCCCTTTTTAGATTAAAAAAAAAAACATGCAATGCTATGCAAGAGGTTAATGCTCAAGATTTGATAAAAAATGATGTGTGTATGGAACAAAAAAAAATCAAGTCCTCATCTGTTGGCATGTCCTCTGAGTATAGTTATTGAAAGTGGTTGTATGCTACCATCCTAATAGTGTAAAAGGTGTTTAGATTTGTTCTTTTCTCATCCTATATCTCCTGGCCCTTACTCCTTTCTCCTATCCTTTTTTTCTTTCTCCTCCACCTTGTCATAAATGCTATTGTTTCCTATCCCATTCATTTCCTTTTACTCTCATCTTTATTGTTTTTGATCTTTTTCTTGCTTCAAGGGAATAGTTGAGGGACACTGTCCTGGATTAATGACCAGAGGTGACAACATTATCCAAAAACATTTCACAGAGATGAGAAGGCTAGATCGTGATGAGACCCACAGGGGGGGAATAAAACCCCACCTGACTCCCAATCATCCATCCTTTGTCATCTCATTCGTTGGCTTGGACCCGTTCTAATGCGTCTACCCAGTGCCACTAGTTATTCCCAACGAAAATTAGTGAGTATCTCTCAGACGGAAGGGTCTTAGTCAGAGGGTACAAATGGATCGATGCATAGGTTCTAAAAGGGTAGCTCTAGGTCCCCCATAATCAGGACATACCAGACTAACGAATCTAGGCAAAGAGACAACAGATACTGGAACATTTGCAAGAACTCCACTTGTCGGAGAAACAAGGGATGTAGTAACTCTAGCTTATGCCTTCACACCACATTG
The DNA here is from genome assembly GCA_000966675.3 of Picea glauca. Classification (NCBI taxonomy): domain Eukaryota; kingdom Viridiplantae; phylum Streptophyta; class Pinopsida; order Pinales; family Pinaceae; genus Picea; species Picea glauca. The sequence continues at coordinate 26,127 of JZKD02S1727562.1, forward strand.
ACTTATTATTACCACTGAGAGGTGAGCCATCCTTCCTCTCCTTCCCCAGGCTTCACATCCGTCCATATGTTCATAAGGAAAGGTCAAATCAAAGTATAGGATGTGGAAATTATAGAGAGATTTTCATTGACTTATGGGAGAGACAACGTTTTATGTTGTCTTATAGATATCTGAGTTTAATAAATTTATTTGGACCATGTCTTAGAATTGAACATGGATAAATATTAAAAGTGTGTAAATAGTGTGATTTGATTGGGGATGACATACAACTACATTTATTTTATTCTACTCTCTCATTTTGTATATGGGATTATCATCGTTACAATCCTTGGAGGCAATCATATTATACATTTAAGTATAGATAAGCCCTTTTTTACCATCTTTTTGTGATTTATTCTAAAAGGCAAATGCTAATGGACACGTGTATTCAAAAACATGCAAGATAGAGAATTCACTTTGGCACCTTGTAGTGAGTGAATATCATCTCTATTGGAAAATGGTTGATGTGATGATCCTCTCATGTGCTCATGTCTACTGGTCTCATTCGGCCCATTTGATTTTAGGCTCTCATTGTGTTGTACTAGTGATCCATCAAAATATCTCGAGACATAACGAAAACCCTTGATTCCTTTCTAATCCAATAGTCCTAAGGAGGTTCTTTTTATATATCACCAACCCTCCATCACATCCTCCCACCATATTTCCATTGATATTAACCAACTAGAATCTTCTTTTGATTGGAACTTGATGCATGACTATTATCTACACATAAATGAATAAGAAACACATGGAACTTGTTGAACAAATCCTCTAAGTCATGGACTATCCAAA